>JADRCO010003062.1:0-11267 GCA_021464525.1 Rhizophagus sp. LPA8_4_AMF
ATCTGTACAAGATTTTAATCGAAAACTTGATAATCCAAGTAAAGATTTTGGTACAGCATTTCTTTCAACATATGCTTGGTTGCGTGGAATTTTTGGGCAGTTGAAGCATTAACTTTAATTGGTAGTCTTTTCTTAATAACTGTCGTACAAAATATATTTATCGCCTTTATATGGTAAGTTAAATTTATTTATTTTTTTTACTTTTATTTTTATTTTCAATTAATTTATTTTAAAAAAAAATCTCAGGGCTGTATATGCTGAAGCATTTGAAAATGGACGTGTTGCATTATTACGATATCGTGCCGAACTTATAGCAGACTATGAAACTTTAGATGAAATACATTTTTTTCGTCCACCTGTAGAACCAAAATATATTTATTATTTAGGTAAATCAAAAAGTTATGATACATGGGAAGGAATAGTAAAAAAACGTGAATTAAAGAAAATATATGAGGATTTGGAAAGCAAGATGAATTCTAAGATTAAATTATCATTTAAAGGGGATGATGATGAGAATTCATTTTTGAATTATAAAGAACCTGTTAACAAATTTGAAAATATTAATGAAGATGATAATATTTCAAGAAGTGAAGAAAGTTTGAATGAATATTATGATGAGGATGAGGATGATGATGATGATGATGATGATGACGATGATAAAGAAAATGTAGATCTTCATAGTAAAATGAATGAAATTTTACAAAATATTAAAGTATTTTATTAAAGTATATTTTTTTGTATATTATATTTGTATTGTAATATGTTTTGTGTATTTTTTATTAATTGTATCTTATATAGTTGTAACTAATAAAAAAAAAAAAAAATTGATGGTCAGAATTTCTTTGGTTAAATTAATAATATTGTAAAAGCTTTTATCGTTTCGTCAAGTTTGAGCCAATCAAATCAAAATTTGATCGTGTCCATTTCAGTAATGATAAATTTTGTTACCTTAAGAGACGATGTGATTTTAACCTAAAACAACGATCTATTTTCACCTCAACAAATAATTAGAAAGAATCTTATATCAGATATTTTTTGAAAAAAATTATTATTTATCGTAAAATAAAATAAAACAAAATGAAATAACGAACTTTAATGTAGTTATTAATGATTCATTTCATTAAAAATATTTGTAGAATCTAGAATCTAAGATTATACAAATGTAAATCGAGGGTTATAAAACATGTATGTATAAAATTAATTTCACATTTATTAATCTATTATTAAAAATTCATGCTGTGTTTTTTTTATTGGTAGTATGAATTAAGAAATAATTATTAACATATACTGTACTACAGCAATCACATGATTGGATAACGTATTCCAAGTGGGAGAACGGAATATAAAAAATAATAGTGGAGCGTCGACAAAGCCAAGATGAATAATATAGACAAGTATACTTGTTCGAAGAAACGTCGAAAAGACTTTTGCTGGCGTCCTACTTAAATTCATCATCGCCGTCTATATATTACTATACTATACAAGTGCCTCTTCGGACCATTAGTAATTGTCGTTATAATGAAATTTATTATGTTTATATAATGACATCAAAGGAATCCAAAAAATGGTATGTCGTTATACAATAATATGTCATTATAATGAGATGTCGTTATAATGGGGACTGAAAAGTATAATTAATTTTAGCCAAAAAATCAAAAAATGTGATCTTGTACTACTAGATTCCATATTAGGTTTTTAACGATTAAAGGTACCATAATTGAAAATTATCATTAATTCTGGTAAGATAATTTGTTTGTGCATATGATTGTCATTTTTTGATTCGATTTACTAGATCTACTTTATTTATTCCATTAGAACCTAATTCTGAGTCAGATAAAAAGTGATTAATGTTGATAGTTAATAGTAAATACTAAATAGGAAATACAATATAATAGTATTTTTGATATCAAACCGTATTATGTACAAGAGTTAAGAATGTCTTTTGTCTCGTATAATGAAAGAATGTTCTCAGTACGTAAATCATCAACTCATTTCTAGTAGATCGTTTCATAAACAACTCTGAGATAAAATTTCATACTGTATGGTTTATTTTATTATTACACCGTCACCTGATATCCCTAAAAAGCATCCATTCTTTTTTTGTATTATTAAGTTCTTTCCAAACAGGAACTCTTTGGAGGACTAATAAATCCATTAATCCAATAATACACGTTATTAAATCGTGCCAATAATGAATTCTTAATATCCTAGGTCGTGAATGGGTAAATAGATACGCTGAGGCTAATGACGCAGATGTATATGATTGTGTGTTTAAGACTACTGATTGTGGTAAACTTTATGAACGAGTAGTTGATTACACGCGTACTGACAATTTTGATCCTGTAAGATTTCCCCCTCCGGGAAGTTTAGTTACGCTGCGAATAAATATATATGCTTATTGTCATTATGAAAAGAGTACAACTTGCGAAAGGGGTTGTACAGTAAACTATATCGTACCATATAATCGATGGATTCTTATATTTTTGTAACTTGTCTGAACATAATACTTTGTGCAAATATTAAAAAGTACTTTTCATTATTTCATTGTTTATTTTTATATATTACACATTTAGTTAATACTTATGACAATAATTTTTTTCATAAATCTCATTTTTATAACAGATAATAATTTTAATTGAAGGAAAAGCAGAACAAATTTTGTTTCTAGTCTATTTTTACGCATTTTATATTGTAGAAGAGAAATTATAAAAAAAATAAATCCTAAGTAGAAAATTTGCCAAAATTACCTATCGCATCACATCTTTCTATGTTCCATTTTCATCGCTTATTCAAAAAACATTAAACTTCTTAATTTAGTTTTGATAAAAAAGAATATTATTTATTTGTTTTGAACTTCATTATTATGCTAACAATGAATTACTGTGCTTCTAATCCTAAAATGGTATCAGATAAGAAATCAGAATATTATTCATATGACATATAGAGTAAAATAGAATTCCTGAAGGTGATTTCATTTAAAGAAAACCTTCAAGTGTACAGTATTAACATCTCAAAATATCTTAAATGCTCATCAAATTTTCTACAAGATACTCTAGGTATAATACAAAATATTTAGTTCAGAAGTTATATTGTACCTCGGGTACACCATCTAATACAGCAATACTAGAGGAATTAATATCTGAAAATTTTTGATTTGTAATAACCATTAAAATATGCATAATTTAGAAATTAGGGAATTCTCAAAGGGGATTTGGTACGGTAAGCAGAACTATAAATAATAAAGGTTTTATGTTTAATAGCTGAATGTGATTTAAATTCTTAGCCGAGTCGATCCAAGTTCTGACTAAGAATCAAGTTGGAATGGCCAAGTTTAATTTATAAATTGAAATCGAAAATTCGCAACGTAATGCAACCAACTGCAACAAATTTTTAAAAATATACTTTTTTAACTAAAAATTTTCAATTTTCAAGCTTTAGCAATAAACTATACATAATTATACGTTTTTTTAACTATATTTTTAACGATACATTTTTTTTTTAACTATATTTTTAAGTGGATGATCATGTGATTTTAATGCTGCAGACGCTCCAACAGTTCCCGTTACCTAGTATTTAATATAAATATATTGATAAAGGCTTTTCTACCAATGTAATCCAAGAACTCATTTATAAAATTATATTCTTAATGTACTTCTAAAGATTTAAATTGAATCCAAGATTAAAGTTTGCTGGAATATGATATTCTGAAACAACATCAAATAATTCTTTCTGCCTTAGTAAAGATGTTAAATGGTCCGCACGAGCCGAGCCACAGTCTAGCTTGGCTCGGCTCAAGAAAAAAATTCTGGCTCAAGTCGAGAGCCAGCTCGAGCTTTATATTTGTAATTTTAAAGTTTTATTTGACGATATTTATTAACTTTTTATTAGTAAAAAAAATGACGTTGCAATTAATTTCATTCCGAAATTGAGCACAAACCGTTTCTTAAAAAAAATTATCCCCCCTAATACCATAACATGTTAACTTTCCGAATCATCCCAAAAAACGTCCCTAAAAAGAATACAAAGGAACTCTAATAATGCTCCTTGAATTAACGAACTCCCCTTCCTAAACCATCCATGCCGCGACCGGTTCAGCTTTCCAAGTCGTCTCAAGGCCGTTTCCTAAAACAAAAAGCAATAAACGTGCTTAAATTAAAAATTAAATAAAATTAAATAAAATAAAAAATAAAATCACGTACCATTAATCAAAAACTGGGATCAAGGCCGTTCTCTAAAAAAAAAAGAAAAGTCCATCCCTAAAAATAATAATAAAAGAAAGTTAGTAACGTTCTTGTGTCAAAGGATTTAAAAGAAACTCCTCCCAACTTCAGCAAGATGATGATGATGGGTGCATGGTAAATACACCCTAGCAAAAGCGACCTTAATTAGCCGGTGATAGTACCAACCATCAGACCCGAACCTAGGTGATCTTGCCATGGCCAAGTGCTATTTAATGAGACTGAACGGGTGTTTAGGACGCCCACAATTACCTTCAGGTTCGTGCTGATAAGTACGTTTCTACAAAGAAAAATAAAAAAAAAGAACGTTAGTAAACGTTCTTGTATCAAAGATTTAAAAAAAATCCCTCCCTTTTGACATTACCTCCAGGAGCCGTGTCAAAAGGTGCGTTCCTACAAAAAAAAAAAAGAACGTTAGTAAACGTCCTTGTGTCAAAGAATTCAAGAGAGCCCCCTCCCTTTTGACATCACCTTTAGGAGCCGTGCTGAAAGGTGCGTTCCTACAAAATAATAATAAAAAAGAACGTTATTTTTTTTAAATCGAATCGGTAAGTCATATGACTGAAACCGAAACCGCAGTTACAAACCGTAACGGCGCAACCGATTTATTTTTATTTTATTTTTAAATAATTAATAATTTAATATGATGACTGAGCTGGCTTGCGAGATCTTGCAATCAGCAGAGGGATATTTAATATTTTTTTTAATTCACAGTTCTTCTACACAAATAAAAATTCATTTATTAAACTTCGATTAGAAAAGAATTTGATATAGAAGAATATATGAAATATTTTTCCAGAATTTTTCAAGAAAATAAGAATAATTTGTATTTCGTAATAATTGAGTATATATTCTCAAATATTCTACTTGTATATACTACATATTTTATCATAAAAATTTTAAAAATACAAATTGTTACAACTACTTTACAAACATGATAATATACCAGTACATCTTGCAAATTGCGTATTATGATTGATGAATACTTTCAAAAGTTGAAGCAAGTCAGTGAAAGGCTGAAAAAGAATTTGATAAGAGTGTATTAAGCGGAAAGATGATGAACTACACTCCAGATTTTAGCAGTTAAAATAGTTTTCTTTTTCCCTTCCCCTTAATGATGCTAAAAGTATTCTTGCTGCTTGAAGTATTTTTTTTGCTTGAATCTTTGCTCGGAGTATCAAAACTCGTCGGCCAATGAATCTCGTAACGTGGAGAAGAAGTGTTCTCACATGACTTTTGAAGAGCCTGAAGTACATCATTTTTATCATTTTGGTTCATCACCTCAATAACATCGCTGACGATTTTCTGTTCAAATAAATCTTTAGATGTTAATAAGAATATTCCCATAACCATACAACTTATAAGAAGCAACAAAACTTTGCCTTCCATGCAAGAATAATTACAGGAGGAACATTCTTGCCAAACTCGCTGATAGTTGATGGAATAGTCAGCATTCTAGAACGGGAAATCCGACCAATATATCCCGCTGGAGAATCCAATCTTAAAAGTAATACAGAAAGACCTAGAGGATTGAGGATTTAGCAAAATTAGTTGAGAGTCTTACAAATAAAATTATAGTGACAGCATACCTGCCTGTATGAAACCAATGGTTTGGATTTTTCTGACTTTCTCTTCTCTTGATCCCACAAGAGAGCATAAATCATTAAATTGGTCTTTCATCATCTTGGGCGTTTTTAGCCCTCTTTCATGGAGAACTTTTGTACCGTTATAACCTGTATATAAATTTCCTGCTTCCCCACAACCATATTTTCTAGACATGCAACGAATTATCAAATCTCCTCGCCTGCCCATAGCCTTCCTTGGCGTTAAGCTTACAGATGCAACATTTCGATTTCTATTTTTTCTAGCTGACGATGCAAAGCTACATGATTCCCCCCTATTCCCAAATAATCCAAAGGGTTAATAATTAATTCTAAAATAACGGATATAAAATAATGGATATAAAATAACGTGTCTTACCTTATTGCTTCAACACCATCTAAGTTTCAAACACTCTGTCAATGAACAACCACACATGTGACAACAGCCAAGCCTCTAAATGAACTCCTTTTTTTAGGCTGTCTGCTTCATATTCGCGAACTCTACAAGAAAGATGGCATGATTAATAATTAATAACATCATTTTAGATTAAAAAGATTTTGCACTTACAAATTATCAACAGTATTTTTTATCCAATCCTGGTCAAAATTCTTTTGCCGATCGTAAGATATTTTCCATGACTCTGACCTAAAAATTTGTGTTCTGAGCTCAGAAATAGTGGACTATTTAAATGAAAAAGTTGTCAAAATACCATTTATGAACAATAACTGAAGTTTCAAATTATATGGAAAATACATACCAATTGATAAAGAGCAAGATATTCCAGTAAGTCTTGAGGCATATCTGGGAGTAGTTTTTGTTCATATTTACGGAATTCCTCAAGTTCTGCATTAGTAAAAATATTTTCTTCAACATAAGTTCTGGATCAATAACAAAAGAATGATAGAGACTTTTGACATGTTAATGGCTTGATTTATATAAAGATCAATAATCTGATTTAAAAACAACCAGTACATACTGTTCATAACGGCATTTCATTCCAAATTTGTACAATTCGTCCTCAACAATTTTACCAGTTGACAAATCCCATTTTTTATCATTTTCAAGTTTTTGGAATTCCCCAGTGAATTTATCATAATCCAGTGCTGTCATCTGCGATTGCTTGACTTCATCACTGTTCCATCACCAAATCTGAAGCTTGTTGTAAACTACTTTGCTGAGCCCCTGAATATACTTTCTCTTTTTCTTTCTGTCTCAACTCCAAGGAAGATTGAGATGAAGTTCCTTCAAAACTTGTTGTTTCTTGGTGTTCTCCAAATGTTATATAGCTATTGTTAGATTGTGCAAACTGCTTTACCTTCTTTATTTTTCTTACCTAAAAATGTTGAAATATGTGTAAACTTATTTTCTTTCACAAAAATTTTCAATCTAGGACTTACAATCTTTGCACCAGGATATTTCAGATTCTTTTATGCAGTAAAATTTTTGAAAATACAATGTATAATTAATAAATGCAATACACAATACTGCAAAATTTTTAGACTAAAAGCCTACCTGTGGTTTCTCAGTCATTGTGCAGGAACGTCTTGGATTTCTTCGTGCAGACCAATCCTTTGAAAATGTAACATATAATTAATAAACAAAATATGATTAATAGTTAAAGGATCATTTTCAAACTAGGAGCTATCCTTTGGGCTAAAGTGTAAAATTAGCTAGAGACTAGCAGTCCTAGCTTGTGCCAAATGTTGAACTAGCAGTTCATCACTGGAGACTAGCAGTCCCAGCTTGTTTTCAAATATCGAACTAGCAGTTCATCACTGGAGACTAGCAGTCCCAGCTTATTTTCAAAAGTTGAACTAGCAGTTCATCATAACTCCTAATTCTTTCAAATCCTATTTCATTATTAAACATACCTTCCAGTTGTTAAGGATATCTTGAGCCTTTCTTTTGCATGATATGTCAAATGAATCAGAATTCGCTACTTCTTCAAGATCTTTTTTAATACGGTCTAGAATTCTTTTCCCATCTTTTTGTTCTGATCTTGAGCGATAATATTCTTCCATATTTATGCACGTCCAATTTTCGACTGTAGTGTCTTCATAAAAATCCTTGAGGAACATGTTCAAGTAAAAATGTTAAGTGAGAAAATTTTTATTCAAATTTTGTACGAAAAAAAATTTTTTATATACGAAAAAAATGATTAATGAAAGTATATTTATAAAAAATCAATCAGTAGAAAAAAAGAAAAATGATGCAAACCTTTCTGAATACATCATAACTAATAATAAATAGACTCGGCTTATTATGATGACATAGGTAAAAAAATCAATTTATCAGTAAAAAATTATGCAAAAAAAATGATTAATATGGTATATGAAACCTTACCTAATGCATCGTGGCTAATAAAATATGACGATATAGGTTCGAATAAAAAAGGTAAAAAAAAAAAAATTATAGTTATCAGTAAAAAATTAAGCGAAAAAGAAATGATTAGGGGAGCGTTGAAATCACGTGACTTTTAATATGACTTATCATGTCGCGACTTGTAAAAAAAATTTTTTTTAGATAATTGTTGCATTTTTACAAGAGCAAAACATGTAAAAGTCATTGGAAAAACTATAAATTAAACTTATTATACATATTCAAACTTTCCGTTTTTATTATTGGAAATTTCATTAAGTGTTTCTGAACTCTTTTGGAACTCCTTTTGATATTTTCTCTAAAATATAATATTTAAGACTAAATAAAACCATACCTTGTGACTTTCTAAGTGTTAAAGAGTGAGAAATTATCTTTTTTTTTTTTAATATTTAACAACTTTGCAACGGTATGCTTAGACGCAAAAGTGTGGAATTGTACAGAAATTTTTGTCTATCGCTTCTATAGTACAAACCACGACTATACGCCTTATGAAAAAAAGGAGTATTTATTGCTGCGGTTGTACAGTTTGATCAAATCATATGATATTGTTGAATTTCAGATACAGGTTTCCAAATTAGGGAGAGAATCTGTAATACTGTAAATGTAATTATACTAAAGACGAGTGTTAAGAATGTATTGTGATTCATATATGAATGAGATTCATAAACAGATATAGTTAGTACGGTGTGAAGAGGTTATCGTATGAAAAGAGTGAAGGAATTTATAAATTTGATAAACGTAAAAGGTATAAGGAGTTAGTAATAGAAGGAAGGTGAGGATATAAATATAGATAAAAATAATGAAAAAATAAAAAAAACACTATAATAATTAAAAAAATTAAAGTAGATAGATTAGCTCAAAATATAATAGGTATAGGTTGGAAGCTACATCAGATGATCAGACATTAGATTTACGTAGCACGTGAAATGGCTACTTACTTTCTTATAGGAAGAAAGGACTGGTAAAGACAGTAAAGTGGGAGGAAATAGATAGTTTATTATATTTGTTTCTAAACTCAAGAAAGATTTTTGTATTTAATTTTATGTTCTTTATCATAATTTTAATAAAAGATTTCGTTTACCAAAAAAAAAAGTGTTTATATTCATTAGACTTAATTTACATTTTACGTGTTCATGACGAATTTATATTAAGCTTAGAGCACAATTTCAGTAGTAATCATACTGATATGATATTATATTACGGTCTACGCCATATCGGAGATTCCCAATTAATAGTCACGTAACTGATCTATTATCTGTTATTCTATAATCAATGACCATAAATAATTTAATAAAAAATTGACGCATCTTGAAGCTCAATTAAATAAATATAATTAGGGACTTTATCCTCCCTGAATTATTGGACTTCAAATTGACAATCATGTATTTTTCCGAAAAGTTTTTAATAAATAGTAGTTATTGGTTATGGTAAAAGCTAATTATGTCTATTTATCTTGTTTATCTTGATAACCTTTTTAGTTTCTAACGGTTTATTACTCGGTTTATTTATTATTTTTTTTAGGGACGCTGTGTTTCTTATACAAGTGTTTACTTTATATATGTTTTGACTTTAAAGACACGCTTCTAATGTTTCATTTCTTGTCTTGTTTTCCAGGAATGCCGAATTTCTTATACAATCCAGACTTTAAAAGGTAATTTAGGAAAGGGGGAGGCGGGTTTATTTTTTCTTTAATTTGTTTGATTTTAATGAAACTCTTTTATATTTCATTTTTTTTCCTAGGACGCCGAGTTTCTTATACAACCTGGACTTTATAGATAACTTAGGAAGGGGAGAGGTGTGTCTATTTTTTTTATTTGGTTGACTTACAGAAACATTTTAACGTTTCATTCCTTATTTTTGTTAAAAGAGACGAGAAAAATGCATCAGAAGACCAACAATATTACAAACTTAACTAATAGTCATGTAATAATGCGATGTTAAAGATCCAGACCTGCTACCAAACATTTAAAAGCTTTTAATGAAATTCGGGAAGTTGTAAGGTGCGAAGGAGGTTTGAGTTAGGATTAGGGATAGAATTAATGTTAGTTAGTTAGGACTCAGGATATAAATAAATAGATTAAGGACAAAAGTGTTGTTTATATACCAAATAGATAATTATATTCTGCTAAGGAGAAGTATATTTTGATGTGTAACTGTTATTTAATAAATAAAAAATATTACTATATTTGATTCCACAAAGGACTGATAGATTCACCGAAGCTACTACACATAGTGATTTGATCGAATGATGATATATTTCACATAAAGCTAATATTAAACACGGAAACGATATTTTTCCATACTACATTCTCAAATACAATAGTTCACCAGTTATGCCTATCACTAGTATGTTGACCTAAGATCTCGTGATTTTTTTTTAAAGATCGAGATCACGTAATCAAACTGTGAATACATCGGAAAAAATATGACCCGAAAAAAAAAACTAGTCCAACAACGAGATCGTGACGAGTATATAGAAAGTAAGTAACGGAAATTGGCTAACTAAGTAACGTAAAGTCACATGATTTATTTACGTTACTCCCTTAATTACAAGGCACGGAACGTAAATTGATTTCGTAATTAATTTACGTTACTTATCAAAGCCACCTCTATATCACATGATTGGAAACAAAATTTGATTGGCTTATCAGTGATGTTTATTTGTTTTACTGTGCGATGACTGCGACGTGTACTCTTTCTTTTAATTTTTACTTTTTGTAAAAACACTTCTCTTGAAACTTCTTAGGGTAGGTTTCTTTGTTATTTTATTGCTTTTTTTTTGTTTTACTAACTTTACAGTATTTCTTCTTTATATCTAAAAATACTAAAAGTTTTAACTATTTAGCTTATCACATAAGAAAAATTGTATTTCATGAACAGGTAAACAGAAGTGTATTACTGTATGTGTTTTTCAATATAAAAAAAAAATATTAACAATTAATATTACTTCTACTAAATGTTTCTTCTACCCTTCTTAGGTTGCCAGACTTCTAGATGAGGATGTAAGTTAAGGGCTTTGTACTGATTATTTCTTATTTTTTTTTTTTT
>JADRCO010003063.1:0-11265 GCA_021464525.1 Rhizophagus sp. LPA8_4_AMF
TAAACTGATTCTAATATGCTATCTCTTTGTTATCACATAAGTGATATAAACGTATTATGCGGACCCATATGATTATTATAACTTTTTACCTAATCATTAAATATTGTTCTAATTCTTTATTAGTTGTCTTTTAATTTTATATCCAAGTTTTATCAAATTTTAATACAATACCATATGTCAACAGCATTTCTTTACTATAATCGACTACAACCGCTTATTCATTTTTTTGAGCGAGCAACAATAGTCTTCAGCCCCTATAGAGTTCAACGATTAATAGAGAGAGAGCCAAAATACTTTACAAAATATAACAATAATTGTCATCAATCAACCGCACCATTTATTCAACTGGAGCAGGAATATTCTTCAAACATCATTTACAATATCGTCAGTGACAATTTTTTTTGTGAATGATAATAATATCTCGCTCACGTAAATAATAATTTCTCTGATGATCTCGCAATTTACCACGTTTAAAAATTATTATTGTGCCTACTTTTCCTTAACAAGATAATATTTATTTTGACAATAAAAAAAATATAACTTATATATAAAATCTATACGATATTCTTAGTATTCTTTTTTAAATGACGATAAAATGCTGATTTAAAATCGATTGATAATTTAGGATGCGTCATTAGATGTGTTGAAGTTTATATTACTGTATTATTGACAAAAGAATTCATTTGGCCTCTTTTCAAATTTCTATAAATACAAATACTTAAATTTTCAAATTTTCATAACTATCAGTACGAGTCCTTTTAAGCAATCAAACGTTAGTTTGATGTAATATAGAGGCAAAACCAATAAATTATTAATTATAAATTGATCACATCTTATTAAAATAGATTAATCCAGTAATTTCACGGGAATGTGATAATAATGAAATCGAAGCTGATCCGTGAAATAACTAGTTTATACCACGGAGACTAATAAAGAATCGTGAGCGACACCCTGGATACATAATAAGTTTACGGCAGGAATACAAGAATCGAGTCGATCAACATGATAAACTATGATCTATGAATACTATCCTGTGTACAATTTTTAACTACTGATAGTCTTTTTAGCTTGTCCTCATAGATAAATATCATTCATAAAAATATCAATAGGGAAAATCAGGAAAATCATGGACGACTAGTATAGAGGATGTTTTACCACGTTCTAACTATATATATATATTTTTAGGAAAAACAACTAAAAAATATAGAGAATAAGTCAACCTTCAACAACTCCATAATAGGCTTCTACTTTATTATCAAATTTATTTTACGTTAATACCACTAAATTTTGGTTATTAAAAATTCAATAATCTTATTAAAATCATCATAAATCCTTTCTCCATTTCTGCTAAACAATCCTAATTACAAGCAGTGTAAGAAATATTACCCTTTTAAACGTTTATTCTTTCTTAATTTTAAATGATAATATCAAAAGTAGAAATATATTTTTTTAATAAGAAAAAAATTTTGTACATACATTTTGGTAAGAATTTTTTCGCATCATTTTTGATATTGATAAAACGTAATTAAAAACTTAATTTTTTTTTTTAATCTTACAGTATAAGAAATCATTGGCAGGCTGGAGGCAATCAAAATATTGATAGAATTTGTATGTGCAACTACTACATTTAAAACGTTGGCAAAGTCGCGTAATATTGTAAACGTCCTTTTATTAAAAAAAATATATATTATTAATCGTTAATATTGCTACATTCAAAACCTCAAAATTAAGATAGAATTATAGGTTACCTATATACCATACTCATCAATTGGTTCCAACGGAATTAAATATCCGATTCATCTATTACCCTCCGCAGTATTACCGCAGCTCAAAATAGAATAATTACATAAAGTACTCTTTTTATATAATAAATTCTGCTTAAAAAATTCTTTTTTACAAAATAATTTCCCAAATATTTTTATATACGCAAGCCGAAAGCGACACAGAATTATTTGATTTCTCTAGCGACTAATAAAGGTAAGTACATGGATTTAGAAGAAAAATCTTTTAATCATGTTATCCCATTTCCATTTTATTTTTTAAGAAAATTTAAATTGTGAGTTGCGACAGTCTTAGTCAAACATATTTTTAAAAATATAAGAATCTAGTTCAATTTGCGCGATTATTCAACCGTCAAATATATTAGTGTAACAAATATAAAGAATATTCTGAACGTATGTTTTGAGTTTGAATAAATAATCGGAATTATATCATCAATTCAATTATGAGATTTAATTATTTCTGTAAGAAACCCGCCTATGATTTGGATTAATTGAAACGCTAAAACAATATTTATCTCCCTTTTCTAAATTTAACTGAGTTTTACTATAAAATGTAGTTGTAGTTAAAAATATATTATTGTATTCATCATTGTTAAAAAAATCTAGAACATTATTGGTAAGACATTATAAATAGAAAGGAAGTTGTACAAATCTTTATAAAGTACAGCATGTTGTGATAAAGTAACCCGTTCGATCACCTATATGAATTCCGATAAATAATTATGCAGATACAAAGTTTTTATTCTACATTGTTTTTTTTTCATTATACAGTATTAATTTATTTTTTACTTATTTATTTAATTTCATTTATATAAATATTATTTTTTCATTTATGCAAAATTATTGAACACGTGAGATTATTGTTGACATGTTGCAGTCACGAGATCCAAAAAACATATGCAAACCATATGCGAACCATTTTTTTTTTTTCTTGAATTTCTAAAAAAAAATTAAAATAAATTTTTTTTATTTACATTTTCCCTTTTAGGTAATTTTTTTTTTATAATTTCTATTATTATCTATTATTATTCGTATATTCTTTCTTTTTTTGTTCTCCAAATTTGTCACAATTTCCGATAAATAATAATAATAATAATAGGAATATTTTATTTATTAATGGTTATTAATTTTTAATTTTTACAGTTTTTAAAAAATTTTACAGTTTTATTTATTCATTATTATTATTATTATATTAATTATTCTTCTGCAGGATTTCATAGAGTATACGTACTTTTTGGTTGTGAACAGTTGTAACAAGTTAAAAAAATATTTCTACGCTTTCATTCTCACCCCTTATTCCAGTATATTTAATTGTCGCTTATTATATATGACACACCCTTACTATATTTTTTTTTTTATTGTTGAAGTAAGAAACTCCTAATAAAGCTTAGATATGATTATGTAAAAAAAAAGGTGCTCCGCTGCACTTCACATGTCTAATTAATTTATTATAATATGCATTCGAATTTTGTTTGTCCACCAAACTATAAATGTTTAATTGGAAGAGGGGATAAAAAAATTTTTTTTTTTTCATTAACTTTTTAACGGATAATATTAAATGCATGCGTAGATTAATTTATTACTAATTATCGTTAATGAAAAAAAAAACGTGGCTTTTTTCGAATTTGATTGATACAAGTTTCTGGTTTAAAGAAAAAAAAGTGCAAATCATTTTAAAAAATTTTTTTCTTTTTTTTTGTAGAATATTTTTTGGTAGAATATTTTTTGGTAGGATAATTTTTGATATGATGATTTTTGATATGATGATTTTGATAGTATGATTTTTGATAGGATGATTTTTTGATGATGACAATTTGGATAATATATGAGTGAAACAAATTATTATTCAATAAACGCATATAAAAATTGCAATTATAACAAACGCTTAAAAAAATTGCAATTTTAACAAACGCTTGAAAAATATTTTTTTTTTTTTCGTTATAAAAAAACATTTTGTTAAGATAATAAAACAAACATTTTATTTTCGTAAAAATAATGCAAAAAAAAAAAAAAAAAATGTTAAATTTAATGTTAAATAATAAATATAAAATATTATAATAATTTATGCTAAAGATCAAAAAAAAGAAAAAATATAAAAAAAAAAGCGTTCTTTTGGTTCTTTTGTTCAAAATCACATATACAGTATATACTCTCTATATAACCATATTACCCATATATATTATACAAGGTGTTAAAAAAACACGAGAAAACCCAAGAAATATCATTTACAAAACAAATAAATAAATTAATTAATAAATAAAATTATACACTGTATATGTTAAACACCTTTTATGTATAAAAATTTTAAATAAATGTACAAAAGAACGCGTTAAATAAATTAATATTTTCTTTTTTTTTTTGTACGTAAAATTCGCCAAAAAAAAGCTAAAAAAAAAAAGCGAAACTCAAACCGAATGGAAAAAAAAAAAAATAAAATTTTACATAATTTTTTTTTAAATAAACTGTACATTCTAAGTACATTCTAGATTAATTCCATATCATTAAAATACTCGAAAATAAAATTGTAACCATCAAATTACCAATTCCATATTTAAATTTATAATTCGTAGCCGAAGTAATTTGGCTGTTAGAAGTTCCACCAGGTACTTCGGGACTGGTAAAAGTTTGATTAAATACACTATTAACAAAAGAGACTGATGCATTAAATCTGACGGGAGTAGCAGTTGGATTTGTTAATAAAAGACATTGACTCTCTTTAAATTCTAGGGGTATATCACCCACATCTTGATCACAAACTTGTACAGGTTTTTCATAACATGATAATGATGGTATATAAGTAAAAGAGTCTGATGTCTTATTTGCAAAGGTCAACAAAGCATCATAAGTAAGTTGAAATACGTTTAATGCTGGTCGAAATTTTGGTAATGGCATTGGTGGATCTCCTGGAATTATTTGACCAGGAAATCCTTCTGTTATCGGAGTTGTCTGATCATCCAAAACTTTCACTGAAAAGCCTAATAATTAAAAGGTAAAATCAATCATTTATTATTCAAACATTTAAATTATAATATAATCATATTATAAGAAAATTTAACTTACTCATATAATCAGTGTTTATACTACTACATAAATACCATGATCCATTATAAGGTGGAACTTCTGCAATTCCAGTATAAATGTCGTTATCACCATAAATTCCGTTGACCTAAATTAATTATTTTCGTCAATTTTCGTCATCTACGTAAATTCTTCAAGAGAAATGTTCGATTTTTAATTTACCTGGAATGCCAAGAAAACAGTAATAATGAGAGCAATGAAAGAATTCATTTCAACAAATATTCTTTTTTTTTAAAAAAAAAAAAAAAAAAAAAAAAAAAAAAAAAATAATTTAAAAAAAAATTTTTTTTTTTTTAAAAAAAAAAAAAAAAAAAACAAAAAATAATAAATGGCAAATTTATATAAATTTATGAGATATCGTAAAAAGATTGTTTGTGTTGTCGTTGTCAAAAAAATGCAAGAGAATTAAAAAAGGAATTAAATGAGAGTAAAATGAAAAAAGAAAGTAAAGGTTTATATGGAATTGATATATGATGGTTAAAAATAAAGAAAAGGAAAAGAGAAATTAAATAAATTAAATAGGATTTGAAATAAGGAAAAAGAAAAAATTTTTTTCGGTGGCTAAATCAGTGGTTATAAATACATTTTTAGTTAAAAAGTTTTTATTTGTACAGGTTTAAAAAAAAATGTTGCTTATAAAAAATGTAGCGCTACATAGATATTACAGTACTTTGAATTCTATATACAGAAATTATATAATAATGTAATAAAAAAAATAATCTAAAATCAATATATAAAAAAAAATACCGATCATATACTTAATCTATAATTTCAATTGTTTAAAATAAATTTGACATAAACAATGTTCTTTTGTATAATTACATGTTAAAGTTATTTTAAATTGTGAAATGTGAAGGGAGGGAAACGGAACGGGGGTTAGGTTGATAATATTTGTCATTTTGCGCAAAAAAATTGATTGGTTACACGGAAATTTATGATGCATTTTTTTTGTTTACCTAAAGTGGATCAAAGGGGGAAATGATGAATTTCGATTACATGTTTGTTGTTATAAAGCAATACAAAGATTAATATTATCACAAAAATTCCCGAAATACAATAACGGTAATTTACTATGGTAATTATAATGAACAATTGATTTAATAAACAAGATAATATATATAGATAATATAACTGAAATATAACTGATATACAGTATAGTTAGTTATACAGTTTAAGTAACTTTGAACCAATATTTAATTCGTATTTTTTAATATTTCACAAAACTTTATCGATTTTTTTCTAAAAAGTAATCGTACGAAAACTTTTTTTTTTTTAAGGCAACTTTATAATGAATAAATAAAATTAGGAAATTTTTCATTTTTAAACGAATAATAATTGAAAAACATTCATTATAACATACAGAAACATGCTTTGTTTACATAATTTATCTCGGAATGACTGAGAATGATTAGGGTTTTACATTTTTTTATAATTAATCAAAATCACAAACAATTAAATAAATTTCTATAAAGCCAGCTGAATTATGTGAACGAATAAAAATTTGAATATTAAAAAAAGTATAATATGATACTACAATAATAAAATCAAACCTGTTGGTTATATTAAAATAGTCGATTGTTTTTTTTAAGAGATTAAAGTTTGATTGTTTACCAAATATGTAAAATAATAAGGAAATTATTATTAATTATTGGATTAATTGCCGGTAAATTATTGTTATGCAAATACACATAAAATTTTTCTAAAAAGAAATCGAAATGTCCTGAAAATAGGTTTTCTCTTAGAATAAATTATAGGATTCATTCATAAAGAAAACTCTTAAAAGAATGGACCACAATGCCAACTTTAGGAATGTAAATTTTATAAATGGATATATAAAAAGTTATACCCAACGGGTAAACTAATTTTGTATATTACTATAATGAATTCTTGTGTTACCATTACTAGAACATGTTTATTATAGTGTACAGTAGCCTATTTAGATTAAGTCATTGGTTCAATCTATACGTCATTTGGTTAGGCACTATCTAACCCTTTTTGGAACATTTGTAATTTAAACTAGATCCTATATTAGAAGTTTGAAATCTCCACAATAATAATATAAATTAATATCGATAAAAATATTAAAAATATGTAATATTTTCTTTATAAACTATTTGTTCACAGTATACCCAAATTTCAAAGTATATTGAAACGTATATTTAAACGTATATTTAAACGTATATTTAAACGCGTTGTGGTTGTGTGCGTCACAAAAACTTTATGATAAATTCCGAAATAGGTTAAGAAGCTCGCAATTATTTTTACTGTAAAATCTTTTTTTTAGCTTTTTTTCAAATGTAATTATAACTTGTCGAAAGGTGACCTTATCCAAATTAAGATTAGCGCTGTCAGTTTTAATTAACTTTATCTTCTCTCCGTTTCGGAGATCGGAAGTAAGATACTTTCCGAAAGCAACAAAATTTTATTTATTTATTTAAATATTAACTAAAAATATAAATATAAACAAAAAAAAAATAACATAGTGGTAAATTAACCAATTAAAAAATTTGTATGGGTAATTACTTTTTGCGGGTTGATTAAATCATATCTGATATCTTGTTAAAGTTTTTTGTTTTTCAAAATTATACAACAATATCGTCAATCTTGACAAAAAAAAAAAAAAATGGATAATTTAGTTTAAAAATTTTAGAAAACAAGAAAGATTCAAATTTTTTGAATTTTTAGATAGAATATAATTTTCATCTTTATAGTATATCATTATATAGTACAATGGTTTGGTATAAAGATTGCATCTTAAGTCACGTGATTATACTATAATCACGTACTGTACTTTTCAATATTACTGTATTATAACTTTATTCTTGAAATATCAGGGTCTGGTATTACTTTAATGGTATTACTTTAATGGTAGAATGTTGGGCGATAATTTATATAAACATTTTTATTATGTCTTGAATAAATTAAAAATAATTTGGACGCAAAGCGCAACGTACTGTATATTGACAAAAATAATAAACCCCCTGATACTAACTCCTGCCTCTTAAATAAATTGAATGTAAATGGTTCTTCTCTAATATAGTGTCACTCTTAAAAATAATTATGGAAGCTAATAAGCTTCATGCGAAAATATTCTCGTTCGTAACCGAATATATATATCTTTGAATAAAAAAAATCTATATCTATTGAAACAAGGATAATAAAATTAAATATCAGGAAAAACAATATTTATTGACAGTTGAAAATTTTAATATCAAACAGGTTTTTCTTGTCTTTTCCATTTTTGATGAACTATAAAATTCAGAACTTGATTTTGATTGGTCAATGAAAGATTTGAATCACGTAATATAATTATTAACAATATTTCAGTTGTTTCAGTCGCAACTCTAACTAACGCCAACTCATGATATTCACGTAACAATCGTAACATTATTCGGATAATTTAATTACCCTTCCTGTATTTGTGGTTTAAATATTACGTTCATGTAATCATATTTATTGGTCAATCGATTTTAAGTTTCATCAAATTTTTATAAACGTGCTTTTACCTCAAATCCTGAATCTAAAAAATTATTTAAAAATTTCTCATAATTATGTTGCTCATAATCATGATGTAATCCACTTATTCTCGCCATAGATCCGATTAGCGTATTTAAAAAGCTTCAATAGAGCTTCTTAATCGTCTTATCGTCTTATGGGGATCAAAATCTGATAACAGTAGATATATTAAATAATCTACCTAATACTTTAATTATCTCTTTACCATTTATCTATCAACTAACAAAATTTATAGGAACTTATGGAACTTATAATGATAACATTCAACATGTTAGTGTTCAGAATTTTGGGCGTTATTAAGGGATTCAAGACCATATTTTGATACTTTTTTGAAAGATCTTTAGTTGAAGCAGTATTAGAAGAACGGGTTATATTTTAGATAGAAATATTTCTTAATAACGCTTATGTGTAATTAAAGATCAAATAAAAAATTATAAAAATTATAAATATATAATCACAGAATCGGCAAAAGAAATTTTTCAAGAACAACTTTGAAAAAAAAAATGATTAACATGATTATTATTAAAAGCGTAAAACCTATACAACGCTCGTTGAGTTTTCAAAACAAGTTATTGTATATAAATGATTCCCATAAATTACAGTATTGCAGTTTATTTAAAAAATTAGCTATAAAAGTAACCCATTATTGCGCCTATTATTTCAAAAAATTATTATTATTTGTCTTTTCAAATCGTTCGTTTAATGATAAAAATTTAGTAATGAATATATTTTATTCTATTTTATTAACTTCATATTTGTATATAATATAGATTGATAAAATTATCTAGTAAAAGTTTCATTTAAAAATTTATTTAATAATTAATAATTCAAATATTTGAAAAGGTTACGAAACGTACCTTTAGCAATCCTAATAGGAATCTACCATCAAGAACAAAGTAAAATTCCAAATTATGGCAAGTTTCTCGACAAACTTATCTCCTGGGTAATAAATTGCATATGTAGTGAGTGCAATAGAGCCAAGAATACTGATTATAACGATGATGAAACCCATTTTGATTTCCTTTAAAAGGATATAGATTTAGTAAAAATCTTTGTTATTGAAAATAAAAGTACATATTTCCTAAAAATCATACCCGTTTTTTACGTTCAGCGGCCTCTAAATCCAATCTTTTAAATACTTCAGCTAACGTGAGAGAATCATGAGTAGACATCGTGTATTTAGAATTTTTTTTTTTTATCCAAGAAATATATGATATAACAGAACTACTTTGATGAGAGTGAGAAAAAAAATATATTTTAGAGTAAAATTCTCCGTAAAAAAATCAGTGATGTTATAGTGCGACACATTAATCAATACGTCACTGCAATTTAAGACAAAAATTCCTTCACGTGATCAGTGACATACCAGACTATTTCACGTGAACATATAATCATACTATTATATCACGTGTACTATCATCTAGCAAATACTTTTTCTACAATTATCTTATCTTTATAAATACAATTGAAACTTAAAAGAATAATGATAGTAATTAAAAAGAATTTAAAAAAGCATCTTTTTTTTGAAATTAATTAATAAATAGTTTTTTTTGGAATATTAAATATTTTTATTGTATTAGCAAAAATAAAAAAAAAAAATATATAGCAAAAATTAAAAAATCACATTTATTAACGAACGTTTTTTTATTTTTGTTTATTTTAGCGAAACATTACTAACGTTTCGTCTCTTTTTTAGGTTCAGGAAGCTGAAGTTCAGTTCCGGTCTCTCATTTCGAAGGTAAAACTTCGATATACTATTGAATTAAATTTACTGTTTCTTAAAAATTAAAAAACAAATACAGTCAGAACTTGGCATAACAAACCCTCTGGTTCACTGAAAAAAATCGCTATATCGAAATTTATAAATTTAATATAACGAATTTTATGTGTTTATATATAAAGATAAAAATCTTAAAAAATCGCTTTATTGTGAGATCTATTATATCGCATTGTCGTTATATCAAGTTCTGATTGTATAAGATCCTCTATTGTAAAACTAAATTAACTTAATTACAATATCAAAGCGAATATAAAGTCCACATTTGGGCTTAGAGATTATCTTCCAGGCTCAACACACCTGTGCATTGTGCTAGAATCATTGTCTAAAGAATTTGAACGAGGATATAGTAATTCACCAAGAATTGTGTGTCCATAGCAGACATTATTCTAATATTTTTATCAATTTAGTAAAATCCATGTGTATATTATAAGAAATTAAGAGAATAAACATAGAACACAAATTATTATTTTATTTTTTAGACTCTTTACATGAATCTAATAATAAGAGGACTTGTTGGGCAAAAATCTAGTGAAGATATAATAATATGTTTATCGTATAATCATTTATTCAATGCGAAAACGCGTTATATGGTATTTAATATTAAAATGACACAATGACTCCATAATATTGTACAGTACTATTTATTTCATTTTGTTTTTTTAATGAGAGTATAATTATAGTGTAAATTTACATTTAAAATTAAAGTATTAAACCTTACACAATTATCTATTACGTTTATTGTGCATATTTTTTAAAAGTCGCTAGGACTTGATCAATATAACTAGTCATGGTGTATTCGATCAAAATTTACGTCACAGAGTCACAAAGTCGCAACTAAATTCTCTGAGTCTCTGAGTTATTTTGAAATAACTTCTTGTAATAGTTACGTAATTTTGTGTATAACCACTGATTATTTTTTCTATACATAATTGAATATTTTTTTTTTATAACGAGGTATCTCTCTCGTACAAAAGGAGTTTGTTTTGCAGTTTTATGAGTAAAAACGCCCATATCCTGACGATGTCTAGGTTTTACATCTAGTCGTCACGCGTAACGAGGTATCTCTCTCGTACAAAAGGAGTTTGTTTTGCAGTTTTATTAGTAAAAACG
>JADRCO010003064.1:0-11262 GCA_021464525.1 Rhizophagus sp. LPA8_4_AMF
AAAGAAGACTTGTCCGGTATTTGGGCAATAACCACAACCTATTACATCATTTACTGCACCCCATTTTTCAGCATATTTTGAACCTGTATACCCTTCATTGTGAAATACTCTACCCTCGTCTGAATGAAATCCAACTGAATGTGTATCACAACCAGGTAATCTTAAAGAAAAAAATAAAATAAAAATCGATTCATTGATATAAAATGGATTTTTGTATAGAAATACCTGTCAGTCGAATGATTTTTTGTAGCGAAACCAATAGCAATTATTGTTTCATCAATACTTTGATTTGATAAAATTGTTATTTCATAGTAATAATATTCTTCTGGTGATGAAGGAGTTAGAGAGATGTAAGAGGTATCTTTTATTATATTTGAGATAAAAGTGACAATTAGTAAGAGGAATTTTGAATAATAGTGATAATAAAAATGATATCAATAGTTCTTACCTTTCTTAAAAACATTTGGTAAAGGATAATTTGTTTGTATCATGATATCTGATTCTGCATTAAAAGAAATTTCAACGCTATGTTCTTCTTTTAAAGTATTTTTGTCATTTTCAATATCATCAGCCTCATTGTTTTTGTTATTATTGTCATCTTTAATGCTTACAACCTCTAATAGTGAAATTTCTAATTCAAGTTCAAATTTCCATTCATTTATACTTAATTTTTTTAAGTCTAAGTTTGGTTCTTTTCCTAAAAAGTTTAGAAATATTTTAAATATTTTAAAATTTTTTTCTAAAAAATCTTTTAAGAAAATTATAGATTTCTTTGTCAGAATCTGTTTATTTTCTAAGCAAAATACTAAAATAAATAAAATTATTAACGTTAGTATATAATATAAAATATTTAATAACGATACCGATTTTTACCTACTTTGTGTAACAACTGTTTCATCAATGTATTTCTGACATAAAATTGTGTTAACATTCAAAATTATTAAAAACAATACAGTTGGTATACCTGGATATATATATAATACGTGCATAATTATGTATATTAGTATATCAGATATTTATTTATTTTATATATATATAATAATTTCTTAATAGAATTTCTTTACCGATAGTAATTAGTTCTCTGTAAAACATATTTGATGATATTGATAAAACTGGATTTCCTGATATTTAATTAATTAATATGTTAAAATGATTTGAAAAATTATATATGAAAAATTTAATTTATTAATTACCTTCGTATAAAGAAATAAATGAAATATAGTATTTATAAAATAATCCAATTATAATCACTATTTTAAGCAGACTTGCAAAATAAAATAAACCATATAGAATTTTTGAACGTTTTCGTATCGCTATAAAAACAATACAAATCGGAATAATTGTGATTATACCCAATACATCACTAATTACTCCAAAAATTATTCCAAAAACGTTTCCTGACCACCCATAATATATGACGTATTCTTCTAATATCCAAATTCCAAGAAATGAAGTTATAATTAGAAATAATGTCTCCTCGAGTTGATAAATAATATGGACGTCTAATAGAAGAATAAATTAATATAGTAATAAAATTAAAAAGAATGTTTAAGCTTATAAAAGATAATACTTTTTTTGTTGTTATCCAATTTAGACTTCTTAATCCATCTCCAAGATCTGGCGGAATATAATAATACTTAGTCAAGGAATGAAAATTATTTAGAGATCAAATATTATAATTTACCTTATTTTCAATAGAATAAAACAAAATATTATGAAAATAAATTGAAATATTCCTAAAGTTATTACTACAGTTATATGTTGTGGTATATAATAATTTGATATATTCTCGTTTAATTCTTTAATAATATTAACCACTTCATTATTGTCGGAATTGTCATTTACATTATTGTATTTTTCTATAAGCTTTATATTTGTTTGGCTTAAATGGACTAAAGTTGGATGGTCAAACACTTATTGAAATTGTTAGTCAAAATTGAGTGGAGCTATTTTTAGTAAAAATCGTAATTAATACTTGTGTAACTTTCAAGAATATTTACCTTCAATATAATGAAATTTGAAAATGTTACAAATCGCTACCATAATCGGAATAAAATTTACGATTAAAAATGCTATAGCATGCATTATGGTTTTGTGAAAGACTGCGAATAAACCGGTTAAAAAAACAAATGGAAGTGTGTACCATAATAAACGTGGCCAGATTGTTGGATAAACAATAAGAAAAATAATCTCAGAGATAATTAATAAAATAAATAAAAAATTTAATATCCTTAATATTTTAATATTCTTCATGTTTAAAATGTGCGCATTTGTATTGTCTGCCTTATATGTATATATAGGATAACTCGTCCGGTCTCGCTGATTAATTAGTCCGATGTAACGAAGTACTAATCATTTTTAAAAATAGGTTTCATAAGGTTTCAAAAAATTTTTAAGAGTTGAGTCGTTGCGTGATTGGTTCATTTACTTATATTTGTGCTTCAAACATAACAATGAGTCTGAAACCATTCCATTAATACCGATCGACTGTCTTGATTATGTAATACAGTATTATTATGTACGTACACTTCGGAAAAATTCTTTTAATTTAATAGTTAGTAAACATGGTAGACATCACATCAATTATCACGAAGAATTCTATCATCACAAACAGGTAACTAATTTATATTTAAATTATATTTCTAAGTTTGTTTCCACTTTTATTCAAAATGATCTTAACAGAGAATAAACCATCAACTGAACCTATTTCGTTTATTTTTTTAAAGAATATGTGTTCTTTTGTTTTAATTCTTACGCTTATTATTTATACTTATAATCAGTTTTTACAATTTTGTGATTCGATTTCTAATCCCAATCTTAATTTCCGTCAACAAAAATTGAAAAATTCATTGTCTGACAGTCAAAATACTAAGATTATTATAAGAGCTTGTAGTTCATACCCTATAAACTGTACTTACAATAAAGATGAGTGTGAACTATACGACACCGATTATTATACCACTACATGTGACAGCGCTAATTCCTTCCATTATGCTCTCGACTATCAAGATGAGGCAATAATAGAAATAACACCTTTTATCACTGAAGTTTATTTAGATGGGCTTGTATTAGACGATAAACATTTTAAATCAAACACAAATTCACTTAGAAAATTATTTATTGTAAGTGAACAAACTATGGTCGTATATTATTCAATTACAATTAGCAACCTTATAATTGATGATTACGCATATGGTCTTGCGGGTGGAGAAGGGGCAGATTTCGTTGACTTCAACGCGCATACGGCTGCTGTAACCACTTTAAAAACACAAAATACAACAACCCTCATATTAATACCAAAATCAATGAATATTAATTATAAAGTGGAAACTTATTTTGATTGTAACTATCCCCAATTATAATTGTTAGAGAAAGTAAAATATAATTATTTTTTTATTAACTATATTCTTTTGTTTTTAGTTGGCTTGATTATATCAAATATTGGTGGATTCTTTAGTTTTTTATCTGGAATCTTTGTATTTTTATTTGGATCAACTAAATTAGCACCATGGTGAGTTAATATCAATAATTTATACATGCAATTACTAAGTAAATATTTTTGTGAATTAATATTTCATTTGATTCTTTCAATAGGGGATTTTTACAAACTCTGTATTTAATTGTCTATGTACAAGATACAGTATCAAAGGAAACTTATAGATAAACTTAGAACTAAATATGAACCAATTCCATTCGTTAGTGGAAGAACCAAAAACGTCACATTGGAGGAACGCGTTCAAAATATTGAAAATATACTCAAAGAATATTATCTTGATACTGATTTTTTGAATTCATTATTAATAAAAGACAAAATCGATAGCAATAGAATCGACGATAAAGTCTAAAACATTAATTATTATTCCATTAATGACTTGAATATCACCTATAGAATTCATAAATTGAAAGGATAACCAACCTAATTACTTATATGTCGTAATATTACACTACTTATGATCTATTCTTTTTTTCTTGACCTCAAGTCAAAATTATCCGAATGCCCGTAATAATTACTTACAGCTAGACAATTTAACTATTTAGTTTAAAGCAGTATAAATAGTACTTAAATGCTTGCACTAAAATGCCTGTAACATTTAATTCATACAAACAGATCGGAGTTTACGGATGTTTTTATCTAAATTTTGAATGAAATTTTAATCTTTTTTTAAATTTATGAATGAAAATTTTAAATTATGAATGAAAATATGATACATTAAATTTCTAAAATTTCCATTGAGATAATTCGTAATAAAAAATTCGAAAATGTCGGACAGAATTATGATCGGCAAATTGGCCAATTGGATATTTAAATTTAAATATTAAAAAATGTCACGTCACACCTTCTTTGTAAAATTTAATTAAATGAAAATCTTTGCATAATTGATGCAAACGGAGAAGTAAACTCCTTATAGTCACAAAAACAATCTTTCAAAATTAACAAATAAAGTATGCGGTTGTACTACCAAATTCATTGTCAGCATGTATTAAAATTCTATTAATAAAAATTTACTTAAAAAAGAAAATTTAAATATTATATCGATTTAAAACTTGTGTATAATAAAATAAATTAATCAAACCAATTAAATATTATCTAAATCGTTTTTTATATAAAGCTTCGTAAAATTCAAGAAAAAAATTTATTGAAAACTGAAAATTCTTCATTCCAATACACAATGTATTATTCTACATTCCTAAAAGTAATTTTTGTTATTTCTCTTTGTTTTTTGACATTGAATGTTGAAGCACATTATCAGCATCGACGTAAAAATGCCGTAACCATTACAAAGACTAAGTTCAAACGCGATGAAAGTTGTCTACATTCTGGTTCTCGTTGTAATGAATTTTCAAATTGCTGTAGTGATCGATGTATTAGGGGTCGTTGCCTCTAAGTAAATTTGCGATGGTTCATATCAATAAATAACTAGGTCCATAATTAAAGAGAACTTTTGCTATTTAAATGCGTATTAGTATTTCGGTCAATATTAGCAGTGATATCAATTTTATTTTCTACAACCAACTTATTATTAGAAACTAAACTCTATAATATGAGTAAATTTAATTATCAACTAGAGTTCCACCCGCCATCTATCATAAAGAGACATCTGTATTTCATAATTTATACATTAGAAACTTCATCAACATAGGATGATTCAGTTATACATTATTTTTCTCTTCGGTTTCATCTTTGAACGGGAAGTTCAAATTTATTAAATAATTTATTGTACTATGTTCATAGAATATCTAAAAAGAAAGCCTTTTTTTTAGTTATTAATTAAATTTGCAGATAATTGCCAAAATATGATTATCAATCTGAAACTCTATTTCCAATATAGATTTATATATACTGTAATAGTATACGTAGCCTTTTTTTTTTTCAAATATTTATATTTTTCAGTTTATTAAATATTTATTAAATAAAATATTTTATATTTAATATTTTTATTAAAATTTTAACAAAGACTTCCATTTCGCCCGTTTGAAGTTCAAGAGGCTGTTCCTAATAAAATAAAGAAAAAGGAACGTTAGCAATAGTTCTAAAATGAAAAAAAAAATAAATAAATAAAAAAAGAACATGATCACGTAAACTATACACACATTTCAGACGTGCGTCAGTCAAATCATTTGACATTTCGGCGTAACCTGTCACACATTTCAGACGTGCAATTTTGAAAGAAAATTTGCTGGCCCAAACCCAGATCTGTGAGTCGATGCGTGATTGGTTCATTTACTTACATTTGTGCTCCAGACATAGCAAACCATTACCTTAATACGATCGACCGTCTTGATTATGTAATTACGTAATATTATTCTGTACGTACACTTCGGAAAAATTCTTTTATTTAATATTTATGCGAACATGGTAGCATCACACCAATTATCACGAAAAACTCAACCATAACAAACAGGTAACTAATTTATATTTAATTTATATTTCTAAGTTTATTTCCACTTTTATTCAAAATGATATTAACAGAGAATAAACCATCAACTGAACCTATTTCGGTTTATTTTTTTAAAGAATATGTGTTCTTTTGTTTTAATTCTTACGCTTATTATTTATACTTATAATCAGTTTTTACAATTTTGTGATTCGATTTCTAATCCCAATCTTAATTTCCGTCAACAGAAATTGAAAAAATTCATTGTCTGACAGTCAAAATACTAAGTTACAAGAGCTTGTAGTACATACCCTACCTATAAACTGTACTTACAATAATAATGAGTGTGAACTATACGAGAACACTGATTATTACTGTATACCACTACATGTGACAGTGCTAATTCCTTCCATTATGCTCTCGACTATCAAGATGAGGCAATATAGGAATAACACCTTTTATCACAGAAATTTATTTAGATGGGTTTGTATTAGACGATAAACATTATAAATCAAACATAAAATCACTTAGAAAATTATTTATTGTAAGTGAACAAACTATGGCCGTATATTATTAAATTACAATTAGCAACCTTATAATTGATGATTACGCATATGGTCTTGCGGGTGGAGAAGGGCAGATTTCGTTGACTTCAACGCGCATACGGCTGCTGTAACCACTCTAAAAACACAAAATACAACAACCCTCATATTAATACCAATTTCAATGTATATTAATTATAAAGTAGATTCCTATTATGATAGTAATCATCTAATTGTAATTGTTAGATAAAGTTAAATATAATTATTTATTTTTTTAACTTTATTCTTTTATTTTTATTTGGCTTGATTATATCAAATATTGGTGGATTCTTTAGTTTTTTATCTGGAATCTTTGTATTTTTATTTGGATCAACTAAATTAGCACCATGGTGAGTTAATATCAATAATTTATACATGCAATTACTAAGTAAATATTTTTGTGAATTAATATTTCATTTGATTCTTTCAATAGGGGATTTTTACAAACTCTGTATTTAATTGTCTATGTACAAGATACAGTATCAAAGGAAACTTATAGATAAACTTAGAACTAAATATGAACCAATTCCATTCGTTAGTGGAAGGACCAAAAACGTCACATTGGAGGAACGCGTTCAAAGTATTAAAAATATACTCAAAGAATATTATCGTGATACTGATTTTTTGAATTCATTATTAATAAAACACAAATCGATAACAATAGAATCGACGATAAAGTTTAAAACATTAATTATTATTGTAAACTTATTCACTTGTCAAGTATATTCATTTTTTTTTTAATCGGCTTAATTAACTATATTTTGTTAATGAAAAGAAAATCCGGTGAAAAATTGAGCACAAATGCCTTGAATATCACCTCTAGAATACATGAATTGAAAGGATAATCAACCTAATTACTTACTGTGTTGTAATATACACTACTTATGATCTATTCCTTTTTTCTTGGCCTTAAGTCAAAGTTAATCCGAATGCCCGTAATAATTACTTACAGCTAGACAGTTTAACTATTTAGGTTTAGATCAGTATAACTAGTACTTAAATGTTCGCACTAAAATGCCTGTAACATTTAATTCATACAAACAGATCGGAGTTTACGGATGTTTTTTTCTAAATTATATATAAATGTAATTTTAATTTTTTTAAAAAAATTATGAATGAAAATATGACGCACTAAATTTCTAAAATTTCCATTGAAATAATTCGTAATAAAAAATTCGAAAATGTCGGACAGAATTATGATCGGCAAATTTAAATATTAAAAATGTCACGTCACACCTTCTTTGTAAAATTTAATTAAATGAAAATCTTTGCATAATTGATGCAAACGGAGAAGTAAACTCCTTATAGTCACAAAAACAATCTTTCAAAATTAACAAATAAAGTATGCGGTTGTACTACCAAATTCATTGTCAGCATGTATTAAAATTCTATTAATAAAAATTTACTTAAAAAAGAAAATTTAAATATTATATCGATTTAAAACTTGTTTATAATAAAATAAAATAATCAAACCAATTATAATTATTATTCAAATCGTTCTTTATATAAAGCTTCGTAAAATTCAAGAAAAAAATGTATTGAAAACTGAAAATTCTCTCATTCCAATACACAATGTATTATTCTACATTCTTAAAAGTAATTTTTGTTATTTCTCTTTGTTTTTTAACATTGAATGCTGAAACACTCTATCAACATCAACGCAACAATGTCGTAACCATTGCAAAGACTAAGTTCAAACGCGAATTTTGCCTACCTTCTGGTTCTCGTTGTACTGATCCTACAGAATGCTGTAGTTCTCGATGTGTTAAGCGTCGATGCCTCTAAGTAAATATTCGATGTTTCATATCAATAAATAACTAGGTCTATAATTAAAGCGAGCTTTTTATTATATGCGTATTAATATTACGATCAATGTTAGTAATATCAATTATTTAATTTCTACAGACAATTTTTTATTAATAACTAAACTCTACAAAATGAGTAAATTTTAATTTTCAACTAGAGTTCCACCCGTCATCTGTCATAAAAAGACATCTGTATTTCATAATTTATAGATTAGAACATAGGATGATTCAGTTATACATTATTTTTCTCTTCATTTCCATCTTTGAACGAGAAGTTCAAATTTATTAAATTATTTATTGTACTATGTTCATAGAATATCTCAAAAGAAAGCCCTATTTTTTAAGTTATTAATTAAATTTGCACATAATTTCCAAAATGTGATTATCTATCAGATGGTGGGTTGAAACTCTATTTCCAATGTAGATTTATATATTACAATATACGTAGCTTTTTTTTACAAATCAAATATTTATATTTTTCAGTTTATTAAATATTTATTAAATAAATAATTATATTTTTATTAAATTTTTAACAAAATAACTTTATTTGAAACACTAAAGGTCGTTATTGTGGTACTATGTATTAAAAAAGGAAAGTCGATTTGAAACAATGGAGAAATGTAATTATATAAGCATGACAAATGATGATCTGCATCCAAAAAAGGAATCCCGATGAGAACAAAATTTATTGTTAACGCACGTCCGTATTGTGTACCAGGTTGGTGGCGCGGCAAAATTTTAAAATTATAAAAATAAGTTTATCACTTAATAAAATACTTCCAAAATCCTATAGTAAACGTGTTATTAGCTGCTTTGCAAGTTTAATTAATGACCGAGGTGGGTTTGAATGTAGATTTTGACTTTATATATAAAAAATCAAAAATTTCGAATTTGCCGATCGTTTCCAAAATGGTTAGATGAATTTTAGCGAAATAACCGTTTTACTTAAATAAGTCAAAAATGACCTTTAAAACCACATTTGATGTCCTAAGTAAACTTTCAGAACAGGCAAAAATGCACATATTACTTTACTTTTCTAAAGCTTTGTATATTGAGAAATATTTTTATTTTGAAAATTTCCTGCGCCACAGTTGGTTAGCTGCGCCACCAACCTGGCACAATGTATTAACGTATTTTCGTTCTTTTGTAATGTTAAATTTAACCCCAAGACCATCCAATCACCCATCATCTTTGTAATTATAAAAAATAAATTTTGATTAATTTTCAGATTTATTCAAATAATTTCTCAAATTTCCATTATTACAATATTATAAAACCATCATATACTCTTTAGTTTTTGGATCTTGTGTTATATATAGTTAAACATGGTTGAATATATTGAATAGTGACTTTTTTGTAAATCCAATTTGGATTACAATTTCTAGAATAATGAAATTATAGTAACATTAAATAATATAATTATTAATAAACATTTTCCCGTACCTTATACGCGCAAAACAATTTTCAATTATTCTGTTATATATAAAAGTTTATATCACGTGACTGCGGAATGTAATTTTATTGGCGAAATTAAAAATTTTATATTGTTTATTATTGAAACAATTCAGAACGATCAAAATTTAAAGAATAAAAAATTATAGACAAATCGCATATATTTCATCAAATAAACGCATATTTTACTAACATATGACAAACAAATTTTCATACGTCACGAGAGAACAAGTTTTATTATAGAAATTTTACAAATACACGAATATTAAACTAACGAACAAAAACGTAACCACTGCAATATGGTTTTATTCACAACTATGTCTGACTGCAGCGTTGCTACCCGTATTACCCATAGTACTTCTGTACCTCTAAAAGAAATATGAATGACAAAAGTATTAATAACCCGACTACTACAAACCTAGAGACAGAACAAAGTATAGCGTCAGATACAAATGTAATAACGATAGAAACAAAAAACAAAAACTTCATCCTTAGAAGACTTAGACACCACTATGATGAAATCGCATGATCAAGAAATTTTTACTGCGACAACTCTTTCGCCCAATCAACTCAGACTGCATAGTTAACGATAACTTAGAAATTCCTAACCAAATTGATCTACCAAAACATGAAAATTCAGAACATAATACACAAACACATGAATAAAAACACTAATGAAAATAACGATAATGGTTTCACAATCATATCAGATGTTACATTTACAAAACAGAAATATCTCAATATTACTCTTAAAAGTTATTTTCCATAAACTCCTTATAAAGAAATCTATGCACGCTTTTTAAAAGCTTTCGATGGACTAGATGGATATGTAAGACCTGAAAAAGCAATCACCATAGGACATCACCAATTACTAATTATAGGCTTCACTAACGAGACTTCATGTAACACAATTTTAAATGTTACAATGAAATTATCAAAGCCCCCTTTTTACATCTACAATCAAACAGAGATTGACAGGGTCCTCAAACAAGCAACCAAAGACCTAAAAAATTGTGTCATAATGGTATCCCTATAAGAAATCTGTATATGGAAATTATACGTTTTGTATACATTTTATATATGTTTTTATAGATTCCGTATACAAATTCCGTATATTTAATAAGCAATTCATCTTTGAACATTTTTTTTGAAAAACTAATGTATATGGAATGTATACGGAAAATTTAATATATACGGAATGTATACGAAATTTTTAAACTTAATATTATTTAGATAACAGATAATGATTTTATTGTCATTCCGTATCGTAACGCGTGATCACGTGATTATTTGTTATTTTGTTATGATACGTTTTTTGTTTTTTTATACATATAAGCCCTTGTTTGATCTTCCTGATCTTCCTTTCTTTTCTTTCCTATCTCATTTCTTTTTTTTTTCATTTTTTTATTTTCGTTATTTTTTTTCCTTTGTTATTTTGTTTTTTATTTAAAAAAATTTTTCTTTTCTTCTTTCTTCATCACCCCCTTTAAAAAAAATTTTTTTTTTGATTTTATTCTTTTATTTCCCACTTGCTACCCTTTCTTTTTT
>JADRCO010003065.1:0-11258 GCA_021464525.1 Rhizophagus sp. LPA8_4_AMF
AAAATCTGGCTCATTTTTATTGGATACAAAAAAATCATGTGATCGGTCCCGGTCCGGACCGGTCCTCAAATCTTGGACCGAAGACCGTGAAGACCGGTCCCAAGACCGACGCAGGACTGGTCTTTGCTAGGACCGATCCAACCCTACATTACATGTGCATATTCCAAAGTTCTATACTCCTTTGCAATTGAATATTTATTATATAAAATATCTTTATAATAATAGAATGATAATAAATATTTTGAAATAATGATATTAAGTAATTGATACATGGAAGTTAAATTTTTATCTACATTTTTTTCATATTTATTAATTGATAATAAATATAAATCAAAAGATTTATTTTTATCAATGGTATGTACTATACCAAACTCATAAAAAAATCCTATTAAACATGAGAACCAATTTTCATTTTCTTTATGATTTTCCATTAATTTTAAAATTATTTCAGGATTTTTTTCATTACAAATTAAAAATTCTTGTATCCATTCTGATAAAATATTTTTATATTTAGTATAATTCTCTAATTTTATAATTTGATGGTAAAACCCTTTTAAAAAATCTTTTAAGAAATTCTCATCATCTTTTGTAATCATGTTATTTGAAGACATTCTTAAGAAGTAATTTTTATGTAATATTAAAATTTGTAAATGTATTTATATAACATTTACCGGTACTACAGTTACTACAGTTACACTATTTTAATTTGTCATACTGGTTGGATGATTAAATTATGCATTCTAGATTGGTTTCACAAATTACGCCAAAAACTTTGTACTATACACCCTAAAAAATCGGAAAGGATGATTATAACTATATTTAGAATTTACAAGCAATTCTGATATTCTTTAATACTTCAAATAATAATTTGATCTAACAACCTATAAGGCTATAACTTTGTGTTTCGGAAATTTAATGTATTTAGGAGTAAGTATATTTAAAAGAAAATCATTATATCTTTTTAGGCCGCTTTTTATTTTTTCATTATAAATTCTGTTAATAATAATTATTATTTTAAATTCAAATATTTAAATCATTACGAGAATGAATTAAATGTACTTTTTAATAATAAAAATAATAATTTACATTTTTGCAAGTTAATGAATGAATCTTTTGATTCAATTTGGTGAAAATACTTGTCCACTTGTCCTAACAAAATTTGTATTTTGTGAGTGCGCTCGTATGTTTAAACAATTCAAATAATGTTTCATAGTTATTAAAATTGTTTCATATCGATTATATCAATGATAAGATATATTAGAATAAATTAAGTATTATATGAAAAAAAAAAATTATTTTATGAAACAAGAATTATTTATATTTCAGACTAAGCTTATTCACTATATGTTCAGTTCGAGTCTTGATGTTTAAATAAATTCAATAAAATTTCCCTACCTAAATATGATATGTTACTCGTCCTGCACCTCAAACCATTACAGCAAAGAATTTGAAGATTGCATAGGAATCGTAGGAGTCTCAAATTAATCATGTTTTCCTCTATATACCATTTTGATCCTTACTTTATTTATTTTTTGTCTAAATTATTAGCTATATTATACACCACAGTAACTCAGTATCATCAAACTTTTAAACTTTTCATTTAATTCATAAAAAGTAAATATAATTATAAAAATAATTAAACTAAAACATGATAATAGAAAATTAATCAATTTTATTTAAAAAATATTAACATAAGTTATATATGTTTGCAATATATATTTTAACCTTTTTTACTTTTGTTTTTCTTGATTAATTATTTTATCATCTACTTATACGACTATCTTTGCAATCTGGATACAGCATAGTGACTTAACTGCCATTATGACTTTTAGCTTTTTTTCCCAACCCAGAAATGAATCTTTACTGAATGAATATTTCAATATTTCTTTAAAAAAAAGGGTTTTATTAGTGTTTCTAATTTTTCATAATCTTATAGCCAATTTTTGAATTTCAAAAAAAAATATCAATTAAAAATTCGGATATTGATCGAAAATCACTGATCATCTCTTCTCTAATAATCGCAAATTAAAGTAACGAAATTCATATTCAAGAATGCTTAGAACTAGAAAGTTTATACAGAGAAGAGTTTCCTAGTATAAGAAGATACAGTACATGCGTAAAAATATAAAATATGATACAATCATTTTTAGAAAGATTTGTGGGTCAAAAAAGAAGCTCTTAATTTTTAAGTAATCGAGATGTTCCCAGACTTGAGTTTCATTCATTTGGAGATAATAAGCGAGACCAGAATTAAGGAGAGTTAGTAATGTAATAACTTGCAGACAATAAATCTGTAACAATATTTTGTAGTTCCAAGAAAGAAATATTCTTGAAATTAGTTTGTAAATTTATTCTACTCAATTACAATCCATTTAATGATATCACGTTAGAAATTAGCTTTTTTTATTAGAGGTAGCGTCAGTATATGGAAGGAAGGAAAATTGCATAGGCTACCACAAAATCGTCTAATGCAGTACAGTAGAATGCCCTTCGCTATCCAAAGATCATTTTACTTAATTATATTATATATTCATAAAACTTTATCAAATTGAATATTTTATGAACAAAACAAACTAAATCATTAAATATTGTTTAATCTATTATTCAATAAAATCCATCTCAGTAATAAAAATTCTTTATGGTTGTATGTTGAATGTTGAATCCGATTTATTGATATTTATTTCTCCAATTTGATTATCATAACCTTATCATAAATAAAAATTCAAAAAATAAAGTAAAATAAAATAATCAAAAATAATTAAAAACTAGGTTAAATGAAAAAATTAATATTCAATTTGATGTTGCAAATATGGATTCATTTATTTTGGGCTACCGTTTTCTAACTTTTCAACTAGAAAAATGATTAAATTAATTTGCTGGATATTTTACCTGAAAATTTTCAGTAATAATATATATAATTATACCAAATAAAATTAACCGAATAAATTTATTACGGCAGGTAGTAAGTATTATCTTAAGTGGTTTGGTTAGGTAGTAATTAGTATAGTCTATTTTTTTTAGAGAATAGCTATTATTTATTTTGTATACTCCGAAGTTCTTGTCGTAATAATAAAAAATTTCATATTAAGTGTATTTTTACCTGTTCTGCAAGTTTAATTAAAATCATATTTTTTTTTTTTGTTTTTTTTCGGTTTAATTCTGGTAAAATTTACCTTTATTTTTGGAAATCCGTGTTTGAACTAACTCGAAAATTCAAAATTCCGACACTCATTATCCCTATAAAAAAATTATTACGTGATTTTTTATTCCATGTTATTTCCGTAAATGAATCATATTCATGGGATTTATAGCCTCAAACATGGAAATTATCCAAGTTGCTTAGATTTTTAGTTATTTTTCCGTAAATGTATGTAGTTTTACAGAAATTCCGGATAAAATTTTTCGCAGGGTATTCTGACACTCAATATCCTCATAAGTACAAAAATTTTAAATCAGAATAAAATAAAAAATATTTAAGCAAAAAAACTAAAATTTATTTTTTCTAAAATATGTTTAACAGTACAAATCCGGCACAGCAGATCCTTATATAAATGACGTATATGATGTTCTAATTACTTCTGATTAAATTTTATAACGTGCGACAAAAAAAAGTTTACTTTAGTCTTTGGAACCACTTTAACTTCAAATTTTTTGTTCACGAATTTTATAAATTTTTACAAGATTTATTTGCAATATTGAATAATATAAGATATATTCACTCTTAAATTAACAAATCAACTTTTATTTTGTTTTTTGTCTTTTGGCCATATTTTGGTTCTACCCGTTTGTGAAAATACACTCAGGTAATGTAATACCTTTTTATAGTAAATATTTGGAGTGTTTTTGTCGCTGTGAAGTGTTTTTAAGATTGTGCAAACTCCTCTCCAGAGCAATACTAGTATTTTAACATATAAAAGTCCGACGAAATTAATTATAAATTACTGAAATAATAATTCATTAAGCTTTGCGAAGTATTATATATTAAAATTATTAATAAAAAAGGATATTTGCGAAATATTTTAAATTTTTACATATTAATAAATTATTTTAAATTGTTTGCGACGCAATAATAAAAGAAAAAAAATATTAATTTTATAATAAAGATATTAATACTTGAGAACATTTTAAATTATTAGTTGTTACAAGGTATTACAATTATTACGTCTAAAAAAAAAAATAATAATAACGTGAAATTATAATAAAAAAAAAAGATAAGTGTTGAGATAATAGAATTCTTCATTTTGTAAGAATATTTTAAAGTTTCTTTGAAAAATGAAAAATATTCATTTATCAAAATAAAAATCAATCAATCTGAATTTTCCCAAACTTTGTTTTTGATGTTTTCCAAGTTTTAGGAATATGGAAGTACTGTGTGTAGAGGGGCAATAATCAACGTAGGAAATGCGGTATTGATTATGAAAAGGACTTTAGCGTTAGGGTAAATGGGTAATTCTTAATAGTTATGATGGTCCAGTGATGTTATAAGTCACTTAAAAGTATGCTTTTTTAATAATTTGAGACGTATTTACTGTATGATTGGGTCGATATTTTAGTTGGCACACTAACCTTATTAAAAAAAGTGAATTGTGTACGGAATACAAGTAATATTGTATTTTTGTGCATTTTAAAATATTAAAGGAGAAATAAAGATTTAAAATAATAAAAATTTAAATCATAATCCCATGTCGCACCCGTGATTGCCTTCATGCTCATTTTTTGCAAGTAATTGGCTATGCTTATAAATGGCCATAAATCTTCGTTTATTCTTATATAAACTATATATAAATTAGAGATTTCTCGGTTGTCTAAAGTACTGTTTATAAAAAAGAAAAATTAATCACGATATTTTGTGTGTGACACGGCTCTATGATCGATCACGTGATTATCTCTGTCTTCACATCCAATGAAATCGTCAAATTTCGCTCCAATGGTAGTTTAAATGATCAACAAATTTTATACTTTATGGAGTAAATTAACAATCAAACATGTGACCCACATAACTATGAACTATATAGAATTCTTAGAATTCTTTGATGGACTTCTCATTAAAATTTAGTTTCAAAAATACAGTTCTAGATTAGTTATTTGACATTTCCGGTTAGAAATTTTTACAAAGGAATTATGTATAGAATTTTTTAAGTTCGAAAAAGAATTTGTTAATTTTTGTCAACTTTTATTATTGAAAAAATACTTATATATTTGATAATTTTCTTTCTCAAATGATTAGGAAAAGTTGAAACAATGGAACAATCAATTAATTATAAACATAAAATTGACTTCTTAGTATCAGACAATATGGATTATAAAAAATGTAATATATGTAAAATAAGAAAAACAATATATGAAAGCAGCCGGTTTTGCTACGTATGTCAATTAGGGCTTATATTAAGTGGAAACAAAGTTATTGACGATTTTATCATATATACACAACTTAATCGTAAAGAACTGGGAGGAGAATTGGAGTTTGTTCATTATGATTGCTTCAAAAATATTGAATTTATTGCCGAAGGAGGATTTAGTAAAATTTATAAAGCTACTTGGGTTAATGTTCCATTAGATAATTCTAAATACAATTGGAAAAATGTTGGTCGTAAAAATAATTATACTGTTGTTCTTAAAAAACTTATCGACTCTAAAAACATTACATCCAAGGAACTTAATGAGGTACATTACATGCAATATTTTAAATCTTCAAATGTAATAATAAAAATTAATTTTTTCTTTCATTAGCTCAAGATATTTTATCGGATTTATTCGGATAGGAGTATAACTAGAATAAATATTAGTCAATACTTTGGAATTACTCAAGATCCTATTACCAAAGATCATATGATAATTATGCCATATTATGATTCAGGTGATATGACATATTATATAAATAATGACTTTTATAATATGAATTGGGAAAATAAGTTGAACAAATTAAGGAATATAATAATTGGACTTGAACATATACATAAAGTAAAAATTGTCCACAGAGATTTACATAGTGGAAATATCTTTATTAGTGAACATTCCGCGTATATAGGCGATCTGGGAATTAGTAAATCTGCAACTGAATCTACAGATGATACAGATGAAAATTATGGTATTATCCCTTATATGGCACCAGAGATTTTTCAAGGACAGAAATATACCGAAGCTTCAGACATATATAGTTTTGGAATGATTATGTGGGAGTTTATGAATGGTAGAAGACCTTTTTGGGATGAAAATCATGATACAGAACTTATAATCAAAATATGTGATGGTTTACGACCACCAATTGTTACAAATGCACCCGAAGGATTTATTGAATTAATGAAAGATTGCTGGCACTCTGATCTAAATAAAAGACCAACAGCTATCGACATATTAGAGAAAATTGAAGAAATGTGGAAAAATGAGCTGGAAAATTATTATTATAGAAATCCGACCAAAATTATAAAATCAGCAGATATTGGACCTGTAACAAAAAATAATCCAGGTGCTATTTATAAGAGTAGACCTTTAAGTCGCATGATTCAATCTGCAATGTCTTTAAGGAGTTCAAGAAGTCGATCCATTAACTTAGAAACTGGTAAAAATTTTAAGATACTAATGACAAATATTGATTATAAGGATAATTTTGACTTTATTTCATTTTTGAATAACCACATAGATCCATTTTATTATTATCAGAAAAATGATATAGCATCTACTGGTATTTTTATTTATAGTTATCTAATGTTAATTATGTTATTATTAATATAATTATTTATCGTTTATTTTAAAGATAAAAGAAAGTTCGAGGATGATTCAGTTGAAGACAATAATGACGATAGTATGTATGATAAAATAGACTTTTTATATCAACTTTAATAAAAGATAGATTTTATCCTCGGCTATTATTTCCTTAATAAATATCAAAGATTTTATTTAATCATTTTTTCTTTTTAAAAAATATTATTTAGGCCAAAGTATTACTAAAAGGAGAAAATTATTTATAACTAAAAATTCAGGTAAATGATAGCCCATTGTTTATTTGGTTATATAAAATTCTAATTATTCTGTAAATCTAATTACTTAGATTACATTACGAAAGAAATTGAAATAGATATTAATACAAATTTAAATCAACCTCAAAATAACGGTAAGTAAATTATTTTATATTTTAAAGTATTTGAATAACATTTAAATTTATTTTTTGATTTATAATATAGAGTACATTACCAAAGAATTTGATATTGATATTAATAATCTTTGAACTTATTATTAAAATTATTAAAGGATAAATTTATAGAAGGTTTAATTTTTTTTTTTATTAATAAAATGGTGGAAACTGATAATTGAATATTGTTTATATAATATCAATAGCAAATATATTAACGTTTTCAGTGATAAAAGTTTACTATAATAATTCAAGCAATCCTAAACTTCCTTTTGGAATTCACAAAATATTGTATGACGCGGTATGATGGATAATTTTGAATTATTGTTTAATACTCAAAAATAAAATAAAAATTTCATTTTTCTCAATTAATAAAGAGTCTATCAATCTATCCAAAAAAAATAAGATATTCAAATTCAGCTTTATTTAATTGTTCTCATTTTAAATGCGGTTGAGAATCAATTTTTAATGCAGACATGTGACTTAAGTTCGGATCGTTGTTTTCCAATGAAAATGCGTTAATAACATTACGTGATAATATTTTCAACAATTTAAACAAGGAATAACAATGAATATTGTAAGATTCTTCATTCAGGGTTTTTATCTTTTTTAGAATTAAAATCAAGTGTTATTCAATGACACTTAGAAAATCTCATAAATCTAATACAATATAATTTAAAAGGTTCAATACTTCAATTGCGTTATTTAATCTCGTATTTATAAGCACATTATATTTGATTACCTTTAGGATTGAAAATTTTCGTTATTTACTAATTTAATTTTGTTAAATTTAGCATAAACACCTGATATAAATAAACTTTTTTAAAATATTTTAAATGATTATTTGAAAATTTTTGAAGAAAATATGGCGAACCAAATTCTCCACCTTAAGAAGATACTATAACAATAAAAACAGTTAAATTCAAACCCGTTTGAAAAATTGAATCGTTCGACATCATATATCTCTGTTTTACTTGTATAAACCTATCCTGTTATTTTTTAGAACTATGAACAATTATTCAAAAGAATGTTCAAATTTTGTACAATATTCAGAAATCGATGTAACGCAAACTCCTGACGTGATCTTTACATAGTTGGAATAAAAAAAAAATATTAAAAAATCCCACCTTAATGTGAAATTTGTTATAAGAAGTCGCATTCGTTCTTTTTTTAATCTAAACGAAATCATGTAATTTTTGAAAATCTCGTAATTTGTACTATGAAAAAAAAGAAATTATCTTATAACACCACCCTCGGGAAGGTGTGATGTCTAAACCGTGACTCCTCGTTCGTATTTATCTCGCGACGGTTTTTTTTGACCTCTATTTGTCACACTCTGCGGATGTCACCTGCGTTACCATAAACATATAGATGTGGTAAGATGATCCCAATAAAAATTTACGGAAAATCTTTTCCAATGCCAGTTAAATTTTAGTACATCATTACATCATTATACTGCATATAAAGTTCCATACTTCCATTTTCAACAATTTTAATTTTTTTTTTTTTTTTTCATTACAATCGTAATTTTAGAAAATGGATTATAGTTTGTTACAGAAATTATCACAAAATTTACTTGAAATTTTGGATGATGATGAATATTACGATATTACTATTGAAGTTGGTAATGATCCTTACGTGAAAATATTTCGTGCACATATTGTTATTTTAAATTATCGTTCTTCTTATTTGAGAAGAATTTTATCAACTAATAAAATGAAAAATGATGGAACTTTGGTACAAATTAAATTACCAAATATTTTACCAGAAATTTTTCAATTAATTTTAAGGTAAGAAAGAATGAAATTTATTAAATAAACTTTATTATATTAATTTTTATCTTTTATTTAGGTATATTTATGGAGGGAAATTACCTCTGGTAGATTATGATAATTTGGATATTATTAAACTCCTGTTAGCTGCCAGTGAACTAAACCTTCAGGAATTGATTATTCATATACAATCCTTTTTGATTCAAAATAAAGCTAATTGGATGGAACAAAATTTTAATTTAATATATCAAACAAGTTTTGAAAATAATTCTTTTTTGGAACTTCAAAAGTATTGCACTGATTTAATGTCCAAAAATCCAGATAAGATACTTAAATCATTAGATTTCTCTTCAGTTCCAGAAAAAATTTTGATATCGCTTATTCAAAGCGATAATCTTCAAATGAGTGAAATTCAAGTATGGGAGTATGTTCTTAAATGGGGTCTTGCGCAAAATCCTGGTCTTCCTTCAAATCCCTCTAATTATTCAAAAGATGATTTTAATTCTTTAAAGAATACTTTACAATCATGTATTCCTTTTATTAGGTTCTACAATTTAACTTCTCAAGAATTTTCGGACTATATTCTACCTTATAAGGAAGTTCTACCAGAGGAATTATGTATGGATTTATTAAAAACCTTTTTAAGTTTAAATCCTAATAGTAAGCCAAGTCACAAATCAAATCCTCGCATGACTGAAAAAATATCCCCTCCACCTCTTCCTTCTGGAAATAAATCTACAAAATCCGTTGACTCTCTTGAAACAACTTTTGACAATTTGGATATACAACCACGATCATCTTCCAGTTGGAGAGATTTAATTGATTTTTCAACATCGAATCCAAGTCCAAATTATTTTTCAGCACCGACTCCTAATAGAAGTCCAAATTATTTTTCAGCACTGACTCCTAATAATAGCAAGCCAAGTCACAAATTAAGTCCAGTTGATTTTTCAGCACCGACTCCTAATAGTAAGCCAAGTCAAAAATTAATTCCAGTTGGTTTTTTAGCACCGACTCCTAATAGCAAGCCAAGTCATAAATTAATTCCAGTTGATTTTTCAGCATCGACTCCTAATAGCAAGCCAAGTCACAAATTAATTCCAGTTGATTTTTCAGCACCGACTCCTAATAGCAAGCCAAGTCACAAATCAACTAAAAAAAACCCCTCTCCACTTTTTCCTCCTATACGACCATCCCGTTCGTCGTATCTAAATTATTTTTCAGCATTGAATTACCAGGTATTAATAACAATTTTATCAAGAAAGTTATTTTATGTTAAATTTTGTACATTACTTTTATTTGAAATTTTTATTTTATGAAAATTTTTAGGAAACCAAAATGAACTCGGAGGGAATCCAAAATATTCAAAGTTCATTTCCCGTTAAAGGAGTTTCAGGAAAGTATCAAGAAAAATTAAGAAACTTGAAAGACATGGGATTCCATAATGAAGAGGAAAATCTTAAGGCTTTAAGAGAATTCAATGGAGATTTGGACCGTGTTATTGAAAAGCTTTTATTAAAGATGTAAAATTATGGAGCAAATAATTTTAAAATCTAGCCAAAAGTATTTGACCAAGGTTTCATCTTGTCTTAGGGTGAACCTTTCCATCGATACGAAACGTATTTTCATTCAATAGTACGAAATGGTCAAGTATTTTCACGAAACCGATTATCCTGGCTTATTTTTATTTATATCTATTATCTTTTTGTTCTTGTTATTCTTATATTTTGTTTTTGAAATTTCATATTTCATATTTAAAAAGAAACATATCATAATTTTATATTTTTATAAGCTACTTTAAAAGAAATTAAATTACTAGATGTTAATATGAGTTTTAATCAACCTGGTAAAAAAAATGTGTTCATAAGTTAGCATCATATCGTATTTTATCTAATTTTGTTTAAAAAAGATTATCAATATATTAGAATATATCACCAAAAAAAAATTTGAGCTTGTTAACGTTCTTTAAATAATAATGTTTAAATTTTTTTTTTTTTTTAAAAAAAAAAAAAAATAATTGGAGTATTGGACCATTTTATGTACAAGCGTATTATATCAATAAATTGTCACTTAATGTTTAGTTTCATTGAATCAATTTTATAGTTACCAGCCATAATCACTATTAGTGCGAAACTATTTCATTTTCATGCATGCAATTATAACGAATAAAAGTTAATAAAAAATTGATTTTCATGTCAAAATTTGCTTTGATTAGATCTGCTTAACAAATTTTTTAATAAATCAAGATTGTTCATTCATATTATATTAAGTTAATTATTTAGTTTATAGTTAAATTAGATAATTAATAGTTATTCGGCACGAAGTGCCGAATAACTGTGATATTGGGTAAATCAAAT
>JADRCO010003066.1:0-11255 GCA_021464525.1 Rhizophagus sp. LPA8_4_AMF
AGCAGGAAAAATTCATCTTAGTCCTGAAGAATTGTCAGAAATTAGGAAAATTATTGATTCTTTTGAAATTGCTGGTGATAGATATGATGATCCTAGTATGAAGGTAAGGAAATAATAATTATTTACATATGTTCACTTTTTTTTTTTTACTTAATATTAATAATTTTGTTTTAAAAAAAAAAACAGCTTCTGCATGTTTAAAAAAAGATCGTCCCGATAATAAATAATTATATTGAATAAGTTTAATAAGTTTATCAATTTAAATCACTTTGGAGTTGTAAATCAATAAAGACGTTCTAATTTGAACTTTTAAATTTCTTAAATATATTGTACAGTATATATTCTTTTTATTCGTTATTTTATCATATTATTATATATTGAAATAATTATAGTGAAACTCATAAATTTCTTAGTATCTATGTTACAATGTCATACTACGTAATTTCCTTTTCGAAGGCTTTATGTTACTTTTTATTTCAATCTCACAGAACTTAACGCTAAGAAGTTTTAGATAAATCCCAATTCATGATAGAGCGAAAAAATGGCAAAGTACCTGGACTTTTCGTTGTTTGTCAATGTGCGCAACATCCATCGATTCTGTCATTTCAACTAACTTAAATTAAAAAATTAGTTGCATAAATTTTTCACTACAATGGAGTCTTAGATTCAATAAATAATCATATCACGTTTTCATTTTGTTTCTTCATGATTTTAACTGCACTAACCGGTTTAAGTTTGAATAAAAAGATGAGTATTTCTTTGGTTAATTCTAGAAAGACATCGGCGTCAACATTTCCTTCCTTAATCGCAGTAATATCGTCTTTGCTAAAATCATCCATATTTGACGTTAGAATGTTTCAACTTCGTCGGTAGACCATTTTGTAACATCTTTAGAGAACATGATTTGTACACAGGAGGTCCCATAATTAGAGCAACATACTTACAGTTCATTTGTTCTATTGATCGTCCAGAAACATTTTCTCATATTTTTGTTCCGAAAAAAATATTCCAATGAAATAGTATGCGTTTTCCATTGGTAACACAGTATAGACAACATCAACTACACGATCGAAACACTCAGGAAATAAAACCTCGTTTTTATATGATGATAGATATCCACTAATTATACAGAATTATTCTGATGACGTTTTTGTAAAAAATATTTAACTACGAAACCGTGACCCATGGGTCACAGTTGACTTATTCATTATGTTTCGGGTAATTTTATTTCTAATATAGTTAGACCCTTTATATAAATATTTTTGAAAACTTTGCCCGAAAACCGTGAATAATTCCCCCTTTCCCATAATCGATAGTTTATCATACTCTTTTTCATTATCAAAGAATTTGAATTTTTCCCAAGATATGCTCTGTAATAATTCATATCATATCCAGGTTGAATATTAATGAGCTTAGGTAATTGGCATTATTTTTTGTCAATAATAATACAGAACATTAGTAGCGTTTTCCAAAGTAACAGCCATCATATTTATTAATTATATGTTTATAACGATTTTATTGATTATAGCGGGTTTTATCAACTTATACTATTGTAAAATCAGATTCATTTTGAGCGGACCAGGAGACGAACACATTTCATGAGATTGCGCAAAATTAAATCAATAAATTTGTAATACAATTATATGTTAACATTTCGGCTAGACAGTCATTCACGATGGTTAAAATATTAATATTAATCATATATGCACGAGCCAAAAAATCACGTGCGCGTTCCGTTTTGGAACGCCATTTATCCTGACACACGATATTTTACTAACTTCAGCATTAATAAATAAATATGCTCTATTGCATTTACGAAGTGAAAATAAAAGTATTATAATACTAATTATTTCTTTCATTATACACCCTTGCTCATAATTATAAGAGTCAAGTTCATATAAATTTAAAGCTAGCCCAAATTCGTTACGCATTTTCGATTTTCCCAACCAATCATCATTGACAAACCATTAAAGTTTTAATCATTATTAAATTATATTACAAACAAAAAAAAAAATAAATCGTTTAACAATTACCGTTCCATACATTTCTTTTATCCGATCAAGTGCATCTGAAGCAGTTGGTCGATTCCTTGGAAAGTCATTACGCAAATCTGCGCTAAAGCTTAAAAAATCTTGAGGAATACTAGTAATATTACATGAAACAACTAAATAACTGACGCCCCATATATCTACCTTAAAATCATGTTTTTTAGTTTGCATTTCAGGAGCATGAACGGTTTCAGAAAATCCTTCCAAAGGCTTATCAGAAGGGGAAAAAGTAGCATATTCAAAATCAATTAAATAAATCTCTGGTATTCAATGGTGTTTGACTATCAAATATTTCTGTACAATAATTGTTTGGGCTTACTTAAATGCATGCCCTGAATATACAAATTCTATAAATATAATATATATAATAGTAAAATGCATCTACATTAAACTCTTACCTTCAAACAAGTTAGTATACAAATTAATGCTTGCTTTAATAATATTATCCCACAGATTATGATAGGAGTCTTCATTTTTCTATGCGAGGAAGGATAATTGATTGTCCTAAAAGTTTTGAAAAAAGTGATGTACATTCCTCTTGTATAAAATATATATCTTGTTCTTCCTCAATTATGCCATCTAGACCTCATTTTAAATTGGAAAAATGAATAGGGGCAAGCGGTATTTTTACTGGAAGATTTTTGTTAAAGAATCTTACTAGATCGAATCTGTTAAGGAGTTGGCTAGGATTCTGAACTAATTGTTTTATTACTTCAGTAATTATGTCTAAGGTAATGAAATATTGTAGAATGTTAGAATAAGAACAGGGCAATGAAAAAAATGATGTAATTAAAAATATACCTTTTGGAATACTTGAGACTACAAGAATTATAAGAAATAAGTTAAACAAGATTAGTATTAATAAGTATGGCACAGCAAAAAATGACTATTGAAAAAGTCAATCCAGGATATGTTCACTTACATTGACTAATTTACTACGACTCACTTACCAGTAATATGACAGTGAAAGTGAAAAAGTGAGACATTTACTGACAGCAAGAGTTATATTCTCCTCGTTATTCCTCTTCCTCTTCTCAGAATGTAACATGCAAAGAGATATATAGCCAATCCCTCTTTCAGAATTAATAGACCTTAATCAAAGATTCTCATAATAAGATAACCGCCATGGCACATGTGATTATGCGACTGGGTGCTCTTCCCCGTATCTGCAGTATACAAGGCGTATTACACTTACTATGCTTTCATATTCATAAGAACGTGTAAAACTATTAACCTTTAATTGACATTTTAACTTCATTACCTTTCATCCTTCTTTCGTTTTTGATTTAAACAACACTCCACCAGGTCATTGTGAGGTTTCAGCTTTTTTCCCATTATTTCATTAGGGTATTTTTTAAGAAATATAAGTCCCATGAAGCCATTTCCTACTCTTTACATGATTGCTTCCAAAATTCAGCATGTTGAAGTTTTTTTAGAATTTTTTTTAAACATCATTAAAAAAAAACTGGTAATAACCCAAAATAAAAGAGCTTAACACGTAAGAGAGAACTTAAAGCTGCTAAAAAAAATAGCCACAAAATTAAGCTAAATATATACGTGATTTACTGATTTGTCCTTCGTTACACTCGGGGCTATATAATACTATGAGCGGTGACACAAGAATGTCCCGCTCAATAATGGCTTCCACGGTACACAATATCTTGATAAAAAAAGTATCCGGTGTGAATTTTTTGGTTAAACAACGGGTTCCTGTTCCCTAGTTAGTACATACAGACCTGGAAAACTATATAAAAACATCGGAGTACAAAACATAATGTGATTGAAATATAGTAATAAGACCAAGAAACAAGATCCCCAAAAAAATTATTATTGCGAACCAACACGTGACTTTACTAATTAATTTGGCAGCGAAAATTAATTATAGCCTCGAATCTTCTTATCTTTCTCTTAAGGTTACGTCCTAATTACGTACTTTACATCACGTCATTCATTAAATCTGCACCCTTACTCGAATCATGTTTGGCGATAACACCAATTAAAAGTTTCCAGATGATGATTTATCAGTTACGCAAAGAATAATTTTTTCCGTTGCCATAAATAAAATAAAGCTATATTATTGTACTATTGGCAAAGTCAAAATAACTTATTATTATTGTTTGTAGTTTATAAAATATTCATCCCGTCCGGATGCAAATATTATTAGTTAGTGCTTCGATTCATCTCTATCCGGATATATCTTAATATAACCGGTTGGTGCTGGATTGGTAATAATTTTTAATCAGGTATTTCAGGAAAATGTTACACATGTATGATTATATCCAAAAATTGATTCGTTCGGTAGTTAATCTCTCAAGAGGAAGTCAATTTATACAACAATGTTAACGCGGCTTGCTCCAATAGATTACCAGAAGAGCCAGAACTATCAAAAAAGAAAATTGTTGATAAAGAAGTTTTAACTTTGGGTTCAAAAAAGTGGGTAAGAAACGTGAATTAGAAGGTACAGAAGGAGGCAGCAGTAGTTTATAAACACAGGCACGGAAAGATAACAATAAAAATAAAAAAAAAGTAAAGGAAGAAATAGATAATTAGTAAGATACTTTTAACCGGTATGCTTTCTCCATTTGCCGATCTTACCGTACCTGTTTCTCTGGATATATATATTGTATAAATACAATTAAACTTACAGGTACGGTACGAAGTCACCTAATAAAATATAATATCTATAATATTTTCTTCTTTTTTTAATTTTTAAAATTTACCATTGAAAAATTAAAAGAAATTTTTTTTATAAAGTTTAGTATTCATTTTGTCTATAATAAAATTGTAATGTGATTAATCATACCCATTCATGCGATATTGTAATTCCTATGGTATTTCGGTACAATTGACATCGTACCCATTGTACCTATACATAATTAATAATACCTTACTTATTATATCTTATCGTACCATATATACTCGTATTTCGTGGCACTACAGATCATTATTAATCATAACGCTCGTACAACAAACATACAATTATTAATTAGCGATCATTTCATGTTTTTCCAAATATGCGCTTTTAATGGCAGAAAAAAAAAATTAAAGAATAAAAAATAAAATATTTATTAAGATATACGGTAAAATTTTGGTACCGGTTGCGAGCAATGAAATCATCCTATATCACGTATTCCATTACAACAATATAATGCAATACCGAGACGGACAAGTTTATCCGATTATCCGTAATCATACCATCCGTACGTTACGTCCGACTACGGATATCCGGACATCGAAGCTAATCATAGGTGTTGGCGGAACATCAATAGTCCTGCCCGCATTCCGACTTGCGGTTTTTTTAAAAAACTGTAAATTCCATTTGGCGGAAAAATGTAAAGAAATGATTGAAGATGGTCGTAAAAAACAAAGTTGAGGAAATTACTTAACGATTTCTCTTATTATACCAACGGATAATGACAGATAACGGATAAACGGATTATCAGTTAGATTAACCCGGATTTATCCGTGCCGGATGATGCCAGAAAATTATCCATTATCTGGATTCGGATCGATTGAAAACGGATTATCCGGTGTTCGAAAATTTACCCGACGGTTTCCGACTGTTCCTTTTTTGGATTCTTGTGCATCAATGAATAACGATAAATACTTCTCAAATCCACGATTCACTATAAGTCTATAACTCTCGTAAAAAAAATATATAATTATTATTAATTCAGTCAAAATTATTTTATTTTATTTTATTTTTTTTGTTAAACAGAAAAATGTTACTTCGTGAACTTAATAAAACTGGTGTTAAAATTTCCGCAATAGGCATGGTGCGTTCACCAATTGGTATCGACATCATTAATTATATAACTGATAATCTTTTAACAACTTTTACATGATAGGGCACATATACTTACGGCTCAGCCGATGAACAAGAAAATATTAAAGCATTGAATCGAGCAATTGATTTAGGATGTACATTTTGGGATTCTGCTGTTTGTATTTAAACTTTTTAATAATTCAGCTTAGAATAGCGAAAATGATATACTGAATTTGTTAATTTTAAAATACAAAGGATATTTATGGAAATGGAGCCAATGAGATTCTCCTTTCAAAAGTTCTTAAAGATCGTCGTAATGAAGTGTTTCTTTGTTCAAAATTTGGCATTGTTAAAGGACAAAATGGTGAATTTAAAGGTATATCAGGTAAACCAGAATACGTTCATCAAGCTTGTGAAAACTCTTTAAAAAGATTAGGAGTGGATTATATCGATCTTTATTATCAACATCGTGTAGATCCTAATACGTAAGTAAAAAAGCTATTTTAGGATTTATATTGTCAAGAATTGAAATAATGAACTATTAATTTATAATATTTGTAGACCCATTGAAGATACTGTTAGCGCTCTAGCAGAACTTGTTAAAGAAGGAAAGATTAAATATATTGGTCTTTCTGAATGTTCCGCAGAAACTCTTCGACGTGCTTATAAAATTCATCCTATTTCAGCAGTTCAAGTAATAATATCAATCTATGTTTATAATATTTTATATAATTATTAACGTTCAATATGACTAATATTAACCCTTTCTATCTGCATTAAAAATTAAAATTATTTTTTAAGATTGAATATAGTCCTTGGACTCTTGATATTGAAACAAATGGCATTATGGAAGCTTGTCGTGAATTAGGTGTCACTGTAGTAGCTTATAGCCCACTCGGACGTGGCTTTCTAACGGTATTTATCATTTTTTAATTTATTCTTGTATTTATAAAACCTAACTATTTACAAATTTATGCATATTTTTTTTTTTAGGGAAAATATAAGTCTATCGATGATTTTGAACCAGATGATTTTAGAAGATTGATTCCGCGTTTTCAAGGTGAAAATTTCAATAAAAATTTGGAAATTGTACATAAATTTAATGAATTTGCGGAAAAGAAAGGCGTAACTCCAGGTCAACTTTGTTTATCTTGGATTCTAGCTCAAGTAAATATTAACCTTAAAAATTTATTACATTTTAATATCATCATTTTTTTTTAAAATATAAAATTTTATATACTTTTTACAGGGAGATAATATGGTGGTTATTCCTGGTACAAGAAAAATTAAACATTTGGAAGAAAATGTTGAAGCAGTAAAAGTTAATCTTAGTTCTGAAGAATTGACTGAAATAAGGCAAATTATTAATTCTATTGAAATTATTGGTGATAGATATAATGACGTTTATATGAAGGTAGGAAATCATAATTATTTGTATTTATATTTGCCTTTTTATTATTTGCAACGAATTAATATTTTCCTTATACAAAAAAATAAATACATAGACTTTGGATTTGTAAAAAAAGCTTACCCTCAATTATAAACTTATATTATCGGTGTGTTGTTACTTTGCCAATCAACTGAAATTATAACCGCAGATAACTATAACTTATTTTGTTTATTGTATATAGTTTATTGTATCTAAAAAATTAAATAAAATTCAATAAATTCAGGAATACTATGTGAAATTTTCCCTATATTACTTTTATGAGATAACCGTTTAATTATGTTGTGAAAATGTGTTATGAAAACTATAAAGAATTTATCTTAAACTTCAAAAAGTAATTAATTATACAGAGTACGAATCAACTTTTCTTGTTTCCAGCTAAGCGTTTTAGCCGGATAAAAATTGTTATACTACTTTTTAGATTTGTTAACTCTGGTTAGTATCCGCCTAACAAACCCATGAGTAATGAGAAAACGGTTCCAACTTAAAATATCAAAAGACTTTATATGCTAATTTGTAAATTACACTTGATATTTATTAATTTATAAACAATTTCTAATTTTTCTCACATTCTCACAAAAAAATATTCAACAAAATTCTAGATTTAAAAAAAAATTTATTTAATGAACCTGACAAAATCGGTGTAAGGATTCCCACAACCGGTTTAGGATGCATAGTATGTTCATTATTAGTATCACTCTTACACTTCTAATATTATTTAATATAATTTTTTTTCGCTTAAATAGGAATGATGGATTACTTTTGGCCAACCTACCGCTTACAAGGTTACATAAAATTGTTATGAAATAATATAGTATGATAATAATTAATTACAGGTCTCATTTTCGACACTTTTGTCGCCTTCATCTACTTCTGAAATATCTAATTCCGAATCTGATACTCCCGATACATCATAATCAGACCAACAATCTTTATCTCGTTAAGGAAAAAAGTAAAATTGACCTTTAAATACTTTTTTGATACTTATAGCAAAATATCCATATACGAAGACGCAGGAAGACAGATACTGACAGATGCACATAATATTCTAGTATTATGAACGTGATGAAATAAAAAAAAATAAGCAAGATTTCCAATTCTATACTTAATTTTCATAATATTCCAATCCGCCTCATATCGTATCCTTTGTGTTCAAGCAATTTTTTTTTTCGCAAGTACGATTTTGCGCCAAACATTAAAGAATTCATCATACACCATCACGGGAATATTTATTTGTGATACTGTGTAGATGGTTAGAGATTTTCTCGGTGAAGATTAAAATGCTGATAAAATAACAAGAGTAATATGTCCGTTTCATTTTAGAACATCTATAAAGGCGGAAATATTGATTAATATCGTGATGACATGTTTCAAGAAGCTAAACAGCAATAAACAAACCTACCTTATTATTACTTTGTGGAATGTACGAGTTAGAATATCGATGATGCAAATAATAGTATGTTTGAAATTTTATTAGAATTTTCATTTGATTTTTCGCCTGATTCTTGCTTATATTCGCACAAGACAGTAACTGATTGACTAACTAAAGTGGCACAATCTTTATATAATTCGCATCGAAAGTAGAATTAGGTATCAGCAAATCAATAGCAAATCCTAACAAATTAAACTAAATATAATCAATATAATTATAAAAATGAAAAGACAAATGAAAATTTAACTACCGAATGATTGAATTAATTTGATTTAATAATGTATTAGATCCAATATTATTATGGCTATGATGAGTAATTTGGAAGTTGCCTAGATTAAATATTGAAATAATTTTTTTTTTAAGCTTGTGAATCATCAGAATATTCTTCAGAATTTTACATAAATGGCGGTTATTAACTCAGTTTAATACTTACTACTAGGAAGTGCCATTGATCGATATCCTTTTTTACTCTTCTCTCATTTTTTGCAATAAATAGCGAATATAATAAAGTGATAAACAAAAAGTCTTCATAAAATAGATAACGTCATCTATCATATCATTGTATTCAAAAAGGGATGTATCTTATCATCTCTACTTTGATTTTAAATTTAAATAAACTCATTATACGATAAATTAACTTTAAAAAGTATTTATTGTGTTATGTTATCAAAACATTGTGCAACTAAAGTTTAATCATCAAAATTGAACTTTGATTTCTATTTTATTTTTTTGAAACTCTGAATTTTGACTCATTAAACATAATAACTAAAAGTAAAAATTAAGTACAATTAAATATAAGTAATATTAATTTTATTAAAATTATTAATTTAGTTAACTTAAGAAAGAAAAGACAATTGATAATATTATATTAGTTCAAAGAAATTGATCGATACTGTAACTTATCGTTAAACATATGATATTTTTTTTCACTGAAATTTATTGATATCATACTAGTCGATCATCATCAGTCAATACGGATCAATTATCAAATTGAGATAGATTAGATAGTTTTTGAAACTTTTTTAATTTTTTTTTATGAATTTATAATGTGGTTGATATATTGAATATTAGAGGATTTGATTAATAAATTCTGTTTCCAATCATTTTTGGAAATATATTTCATTAATTTCGCAGAAATAATTTTAAACCTTTTTTTTTTTTTAATATTATTGGTGCCTCTATTTTTACATCATGTTTTTACAAAAATAAATAAAATAAATAAGATGATCTTTTTTTTTTATTTTATTTTTAATATATAGACATAAACTGGTTGGTGATGATCTTACGAATTAAATGAACCTTTATTTAATTTGTTCATGATCAGATGACAATGTAGCACATGACAGGTAGATCAGTAGACAATACTAAATTTTGTTGGTCGCACCAGTTTTATAACTGTCAATGAAAACTATTTTTTTTTTACACTTTTATTTCTATTATTAAAAAATATTTTTTTTTTTTTACAAAATGTCTAATATTCGAAAAGAATTAATAAATGCAGCACTTACGAAAGCACATATGTCAATTGATTATAATATTTGTGTTGGCTTTCATAAACAATACGAATTTTGTGAACAAAAAATTCTTGATGATGATTCACTTACAGAAGAAGAAAAAACTGAAGCAATAAGAAAAAATAATAAAGATTATGACCGAGATAAAATTTTTTTTAATTCAGGAACAAGAAGAATTTGTGAAAATTGTAATCAAGAATGTTTAGCTACATTATACTGTGAATATTGTGTTCGAAATTATTTAAAAGATAATTTTTCAAATTGGACTTCTGGAAATAACGATATTGATAATTTAATAAAAAATTGCCAATTGGAAACACTTATGCCAAAAATCATTATTGAATGGATCCCATATAATAATTTAGAAAATATTAAATTTCTGACAAAAGGTGGATTCTCAGAGATTTATACAGCAGATTGGATTGACGGACAGTATAAAGAATGGAATTCTAAAGAACAACAATTAATAAGATATGGAACTCATAAAGTAATACTTAAGGAATTAAAAAATGTTGAAAATGCAAGTCAAAGTTGGTTTGAAGAGGTTTGTAACTTAAAAATATTTAAAGAACTGTATTTTAAAATTTAATTAATAATAATAAAATTTATTATTTTTTAAAGGCTAAATCACATTTAACTATAAGCAACAAATATACAGTTGTTGCTAGATGTTATGGCTTAACACGAAATCCATCAAATGGAAATTATATGCTTGTAATAAGTAAATATGATATGAATTTAAGAGAATATTTACAGCAAAATCATAATCAACTTACATGGAGTGAAAGAATTAGAATTACTTATGAAATAATTGAATTACTTTATTATATTCATAAACAGAATTCAATTCATAGAGATTTGCATTCTGGAAATATATTATATTCAAAATTAAATGATTTATGGAGAATTAGTGATCTTGGATTTTGTGGTCCTCCAGACAAACCATCAACAAGTATATATGGAAGTCTTCCTTACATAGCACCTGAAGTTATTATTGGAAGAGGATATACTTTTAAATCTGATATTTATAGTATTGCAATGCTTATGT
>JADRCO010003067.1:0-11250 GCA_021464525.1 Rhizophagus sp. LPA8_4_AMF
TTAGTGTTATTGTTCGTCATTTTGGATAAATTTATTTACTTTCCGTTTTGTTTTTATTTTCCGTTTAGGCCAGCTAATCCGAAAAAAAAAAATCCCTTAATATAGTTACATTATTTTATATTTAGTTATTTTATTTTTAATCATTTTATTTTATTTTTAGTTTAATTATAATTAGCAATGTAGTTTAGTTCAGATAAATATTTAACCAATGGGTAAATAATTAACCGATAAGAAAAAGAATAAAAAATAGTAAAAATAGTTCTTTAGATTCTTTCTTTACTTTCATTTATTAACGTCGATTATGAGTAATTATGACTCATATAAACATTACATTATTGTTTACATGAAGAAAAGAAAGATCTTAAGAAAAGAAAATTGAAGGAATAATAGATTGAAAATATAATACAAAAAGTGTAATTAATATAAAAGGAAAGTGATACTTATTACGTAATTATTAAAAAAAGGAAGAGAGATAGTTAAAATCTTACATTACACTTAATAAATCACATGATTTATAATATAATAATTTGATTGGCTATTAAATTTGATAAGAAGGGTAAGTTTATATTAAACTAAATATGATGTAATATGTGTCACTACCCTAATATAATAATATACTTTTCTCTATAGGTATTATATCTACATTTATAAAAATTGAAATCTAAGTAATTTAAACAGGACCCAAAAATATATATAAAAGGGTCAGATCAGAGTTTGTGTATAACAGTTCCAAATATTTATATAGATCTTTCCTTTTTTAGATAATACAGGCCAAAATTTTATTGCCTTTCATAGATAATGACTGACATTATCATAATTCTGGCCCTGAAAGAATGTGTATTTTGGACAACTTGTGGGTCTGACTTCTACACATATATTTTAGGGTTCTGTTTCAACCTTGCTAAACAACTTTCAATTAATAAAAAAATTGATTTTATTTGACTAAAATGGTAAAATTATGTTTTGAATTTAAAAAAAAAATTTGAAAGTTAGTATCATTATAAAAATGAAATTCTCTATACAAGTGCTATACTTATACTCATAAAAATTAAGATCCAAGTGTTTTGACCTTAGGCCATTCCAATTTGATTGTTTGTTTAACGTCCAGATTTTCTGAAAAGTTTGAAGGGGAAAGAGAGTCTTCATTAAACAAACAAACATAATAAAACTTTGGAAATTTTGGTAAAATTCAGGTAATTTCAGAAAAATTTAATTTAAATTTTGAAGGGGCATTTAAACATATGTGTTGTTATATGTTTATTAAAACTTAGATTTTTAAGAAAATAGAAGGGGATGGAGTACGTTAAACAAACAATTAATTTGAAACAGCCTTACTAAGCAATTTTCAATTAATAAAGAAAATCAATTTCATTTGACCAAAGTAGTAAAATTACGTTCTAAAGCTAAAAAATATAAATATGAAAGTAAAAATAAGAATATTTACTATAAATTATACAAAAATACCTGTAATTTTACAAGATACAAGTAATAAAAATTATATCAAAAGTGTTTAATATATTAGTTATAATAATAAAACTTTTAACATTTTTTTTAAAAAAAAAAAAATTGTGAAATATAACACAAAATCATAGTGAAATTCATTATCCAGTGAATTTTGAATTATTTTTAAATTAATTACTGATGAATACTAAATAAATTCTAATTATAATAACTAATTTTCCTTACTAAAAAAATTATTTTTTTTTTTTGATACTTTAATATTTATTTTATTTATTAAGATAATACTATATAATACCAGTGATCAAATTGTAAAACTAATATGTAATAGAAATATAAATAATGAATAAAAATAAGAATATCTTATTTTACATATATTTTTTCTATTAATTCTTCTAGTGCTGATAGTTTTTGCAATATTACCTTATTGTCAGTTTCTTCTAATACTGATAATTTCTGCAATAATACCTTATTATTATTTTCTAATTCTGATAACTTTTGTAATAATATCTTATTATTATTTTCTTCTAATGTTGATAACTTCTGCATTATTGCTTCATTATCAATAGGATTATATTTAATTTGAAGTTTCTTCAATAATTCTTCTTTCATTTCTGGAAAATCATTAGTTTTCCATTCATCTTTTCTAATCAATTTTTCAATTTCTCTTCGAGTTTCATCAACATTAGCATAATAATATCTTAAAGAAAATAAATTTGCATATAATAATAAATACATAACATTTTTTAAATAGATTTAAAAATAAATTAAGTACATACATTACTTCAGGAAACCATATTCGCCAACGTCTTTGATTTGGTAATAGGTAAAATAGCTCAATTTCAGCCAAAATCTATAAAAAAAGTTGAAAAATTTAGTATAATAATAAAATGATTTACATTAATATTATATTACAATACCTCTGCTTTCTGTATCAAATATGAGACTCTATTATTATCTTCTTCAATTGCTATATTAAGTAATCCAATAAATAGGTTCATAAGATATATAACAATCAAGAGGGAAAATATAACAATTAATATTGCAATTGATGGATTGTCTGTATATGACCAATTGGATAATGCACTTGGATCACCTATTGATAAATTATTTATTTAATATTATAAATATTAGAAAGATATTTTTATATATTTATAAAAATATTTTAAACATACCTGTTAAAAATAAATACATTGCAAAAAGAGCAGTTCTAATATCTATAAACATATTTGTATTTTTATCAGGTGTTTGAATCATAAATGGATTGGAATTGATATTTCTATCATTATCATTTACTAGATTATAAGTAGTAGCTATATTCCAAGGATTATTAGGATCATCATTACTTGTATATTCTTCAGTTGAAAATTCAGATTTTGGTGATAATAAAATGTAAAATGCATGTGCAAAACTTATTACAATAATGAATAAGACTATTAAGAAAGAAAAAACCTTTTTTCCAACACTAATAATAATTGCAAAATATACACCAAAATATTCAATTGCTCTAAAAAATAACAAAAATTTTATATCTAAAAACAAGCATGAAAAAGAACGTAACTGAATTAGGTAATTACTATTCTTATTACTTGTTTGGAGCCAATAAATAGAAGTATAAATTGGAAGTACATAAGCAATTATATCTAAAATGTTAAAATAGTAATTATAATTAATTTCATTTTTCTAGAATAGTATAAAGTAAATGAGTAAATTAAAAACATATATATATATATATATATATTTACCAAAAATGTTCCAAAAATTATAGAACCATTTAGTAGAATTATAAATAAATTGACGAAATTCAAAACTTAGATGAATAAATCCAAGTATAATTGAAGCAATAAAAAGTTGCTTCCTAATATCATCATTGATATATTGCTGAGGAATTGTTGCAGCAGCAGTAAAACATCCAAGTAAAACCATAAATTTAATCCAAATTATTGTATAATAATATTTTCCATAAGTGTTCCATTTAAAATTTAATAATGCTTCTCCACTCCACGTTTTATAAATATCCTTACTTATTGTTTCAGTAAATGGACTAGGTTGAGATTTAATTATTTCTAAAAACCAATTATAATTTTGTGGATAATTGACAAACTTAATAAATGGAATCATAAAAGTAATTGTTGGTGATGTTGGTGATGTTGATGATGTTGGTGATGTTGGTGATATTGGTAATATTTTTGAATATTTTTTTGAAATATAAATAAAAATATTATAAAAATAATAATAACAAAAAGAAAATCCATCTCCCATATAAATATCATTAATTAGATGACATCTTGATAAGATATAAAATGTAACCAAAAAAAGAGGTAAAGTTAAAAGTATTATTAAAACTTGAATAATATAAAATAGTATAAATGGTATACAAAATATTTTTTGTAAATTCCATATTAAATCTTGATATTTTGTCCATAAAATAGAATGAGATAAATTAATTATTTGGGGAAATTGAAAAAAGGAATAAAGATATAGATTTTTACTTCGATGTTCTACACTATAAAAAGGAGAATCTATGATCATAATTGTTTCTAACGAATATCTTGAAATATACTCTGGGTAATATCTATTTAATAATGGCATTGTAGAAGTGATAATGCTTAAAAACTTCCAACTATTTTCTAAATACATTTTAAAATAAGTTATACAATTTTTATAGATATCATCTATTAATTCTAACCTATATTCTTTAATTGCAAATGTTAATAATTCAATTCCATATTTCAAAAGATATTCCTTGTTATCTTTTATACATGAACTCCATCCATTTAATAATCTAAAACTATCATAGTTTGGTAAAGGCAAAGTAGATTTTGAAAATACTTTCTCATAATATTGTAAATTTTTTGTATATTTACTATGATATGTTGGTATGCTTAAATTCATATAATAAAAATAATCTAAAAAAATAGATTTGTTATTTTCATTAAAATGATAAATAAGAATACCAAATGTTGTCAAAATAAAAATATAATTATTACTGGATAATAAGCTCGCTATTAATTTGTGTTTTTCGTATTTATACTTAATAGGAATACAATAATTTTCATTTTTTTCACAAATTAATTCCCAATCATTATCATCATCACCATTAATGTCAATTCTTTTAAAAACTTGTAATTTAGTACAACTATCACCAACATTTATTTTCCATTTAATTAAATTTTGAATTAATTCTTGTTTCTCTTTATGTTCTGGTTTTTGAAATAATTCAGATATAGTATCCATACATAGATTAAATGAATGAATATTTAAGTATTCGTAAGTTTTCTGATTTATTTGCTCAGCATTATCTTGTTTATCAGAATTTTCAAGTATTTTCTTAATATCATTATGCTTATTATTAGACTTCCAAACACGTCTATTTAAAATTGCAAATGCAAATTTAACATCAGATAATGTATTATTTTTGATGGAATTCCAGATTTCTTCATCCAATACATAATAGAATAGAGAAGGTGAAGGATATAAACCAGTATGATTAATAAAATTACTTAATTGAATATCTAAATAAAAAAAAATAAATGATTTAGTATGAATAATAAATCTTAAGTAATATAAATACATTTTTTTTTTTAAAAAAAGGTACCATCATTAATATCCAAAGCAATATGAATTCCTAATTCGATTGAATAAACAATGATTTTATCATTAATGTTTAAACAAATAAACTTTTTATTACTAAAAATTCCAACAAAATCTTTTTTAAACTAAAAATAAATTACATTTAGTTATAATTTGCTTTTGATTAAAATTATATAATAAATAGTTTACTATGTTTATTACCTTATTCTTATTATCACCAAATATTTTTACACTTTTCTCGGTAAGAATATCCAATTCATAAATGCAATTATTTGAAGTCAAGTAAACTTTATCATATTTTGATATACTAATTAATTCAAAATCTTCAAAATCTTCAGGTATTTTGTAGATTTTTTTACATTTCCATGTGTCATTTTTAGTTTGTGTAGAATAAATCCAAATAAGCTGCTGATCTACAAGCTGTACAGCTTGTCTAACTGTACTATGTAAAATAAATTCACCTTTTAAATTAAAGGTACAATAATTTGACCTCATGTCTCTATCAAAATATAATTTAATTTTATCATTATTATTCATATCGATTACTGACAAAATATTAAGTTAGTAACAATTACCATAATTTAATAATTACATAATCAAATAATTACTATTTACCATAAATTTTATCATAAAAATGATAACAATAATCAAAACAAATATACACAAGTTTTTTGTCATCGGAGACACAGAAACTCTTAACCTTCTCATTAATTTTAATAGTGTTATCTAATTCAAGTTGATCTTTGCTTATATCTTCAATATTCCAACCGACAAATGAATTATTGAAATGACTATAAGTAACAAGGTATTTTTCATTTGGTGATATTTCTACCTTCGTAATAGATATATCGTCATCATTTACTTTAATATCTTTAATATCGCAAAAAATTTTGAAAGTATCATCATCATCGATTTTATCATTATCGATATATATAATGTTGTTCATTTGATAATCGTTTATAAACTTATTATAAAATAAACTTTATTGTTAAAAAATTAATATTCTTTTTATCGTCTGATCACGATATATATAACTTTTATTTTTTGTATGTGTAGCGTGGTTACAGTATACGCCTCCTGCATAAAAAAAATATGCGGATTATACGGCGCCTGCATAAAAAAAAAATTTTTCTTTTTGTACAAAGTTAATCGAGTAATGATCAACAATTTTTTTGATTCCTGTCATACAAATCCCTCTTTTTAATTTTTCGTTTATTCAAAATGGCACCCATTTTTTCATAAATGAAAATTTTGTAAATAACCTTTAACGATACATACGTTTTGGTCTTTTGGAGGAATCATTTGTCTGTAGATCATTGCCTATTTTCATAACTGATTTCATTTATGGATTAAATTCTTTTACGCAGTATTGGACAGTCACTTTAATCTGACTTTCTTTCAAAGTGGAATTTCCGATCCGGTTCGAAACTTTCATTTCTTAATGTTATTAAGTTTATGGTTTATAAAAGAAAACCGATTTTACCACAAAAATAATACTAATATTTTATTTGTTAACGTAAAAAAACTCCTTAATTATAATTAAAAATGTAGAAATTGCATTTAAGAAATAATTGACATAATCAATTTTTTATTTTGTGAGTGGATTCCGCTTCTTCTTGAAGAGGTAAAATTTGGAAGGATATAAAATTAATTTTTATTTAATACCATCTTTTAGAAACCCTAAATATTATGTATTAAATGTCATGTAATATAAAGAAGTGGTTTTGTTGGCTTAATTATTAGAAAAAATTATTCGATGAAAGTCTATGTATGGAATTATAGCCAGATAAGCATAAATTTTACGTAAATTTATTCTGTGCAACCATATAGTACTTGTGCTCCGAATCCGGTCATCCATCCCAAATTTGACCGGATTCGGATTCATCCGTTTGTATCACCGGAGTATCACCGGATTGGCCGGATGGATCATCGGATATCCGGTGATATTTTTTTTTTTATCTTTTTTTCTAAAGTTCTAACGGCTTTTTAAACACTTTTTTATCAGGTTCGGAGGACAGAAGACAGGCCAAAAAAGGGTTAGTTTTTTTTTTATTTTAGGTTTTTTTTTTATTTTTATTGATGTTTCTTTTAATATAGGCATTACGGACTTTTCAACCATGAGAGTTTTTTTGTCTTTGGAACGTCCTTTACGTTCCTTTTCTTTCTTCTATAGAGACTGGACTTGGACTTTGGACTTCGGACTTGAATGACAGCTTGGATTCTTGGATTTCGAATGGTAAGTATTAGTTTTCTTTGTTCTTTCGTTTTGGGACGTTACTAACGTTCCGTTTGATAGTTTTTTTTTTAGGGACGCCTTCTCCTTGGCCTGAGACTGCTTGGACAACTTGGATTTTGTGAAAGGTAAGCTGGGTGGTGGGGTTTTCGTTTTTTTTCGTCTCTGGAACGTCATTAACGTTCCTTTTCTTATTTTCTTTAAGGAACGCCCTCCTGGACTTGAATTTCGGCTTGGATTATGAAAGGTAAGTTGGAGTGGGGTCATTTCGGTTTCATTGGAACGTTACTAACGTTTCTCCTCTTTCTTTTCTTTAGGGAATGTCAGCTTGGACCTAGAGTTCAGTTTAGGCTATAGAGGTAAGTTAGGAAAAGGGGGCTTTTGTTGTTTTTTGTTATTGGGAACGTCATTAACGTTCCTTCCTCTTTTTTTCTTTAGGGGACGCCTGGATTTTGGCTTGGATTTGAATTGTAAGATGGGAAGGAGAATTTTATTTATTTTATTTTATTTATTTGGGAACTCTTGCATAATTTTATTATAAATAAATTAAATCAATTATTATTTTGTTATTATTATAGAATCATAAAACTAATAATTTTAAGAATTCAAAAAAAGATGCAAATGATTAATTTAAATATAAATAATTATCCATAAATACTATTAACTTTAATTGCATTTCTTTTTTAAAAACATTATACGTTGAAAAAGTTCTTGTAAATAACCTTTCTGATGGTGTGTATATTGCTGGAATAGCTAAATGAATTCTTGCCATTTTAGCAAGAACTGGATACTTATCTTTTTTATTTAACCACCAATTGAATAGACATTGAGCAAAAGAAATCTTGTCTTCTTTTAAATATTCTTCAACTTCATTAGATACTCTTGATTGATTTTGTTCAAATATTGACAAAAGCCTAGGTTTATAAATTGGATTTAAGATTACTGATGATGATTCATTAGGAGTTGGTAGATAATCTATATCTATATAATTAAAAAAATTTGTAACGTTTAGATTACCTGTATAAATAAATTCTAAATTGTGTAACCTTCCATTGGCCAGGTTAGGGCAATCTCGGTGATAAATAAGGGGTGACAAATAATTTTTGGATCTCTAAAAAAAACACTCAGATAATTAGTTTTTGAATTTCACGCCTGCACGTGACAAGTGACACTTAAACATCGCACCTTCCTATTATAGTAAAAATCAACTTAACTTGGCACACATTCCGGACAGGCAGCCAGTTTATTACATAACGTTCAAGTAAAATTTATATGCCAATCATATAATTCCATCCACCAATCCTGATGTGAAGCAACAGGTTATAACTAGTATAATATAATAAAATAATTCCTGTGTAATGGTGATAGTTAGATTAGTTGCAAATATATTTGGGATAGTTATGATTTTAACTATTTTAAGATTACAAATGATTGGCTTTCCAGAATGGATCTTTCCATTTTAGAATAGTGAGATCAATTTTGCTTATTAATCCCCTTGGGTAGTAATTTTTTTTTTTTTTTTAATCTTTTTTTATAATCTTTTTTTATTTATTAATTTATATTTTTTTTAAGGAAAAATATCACTGATTTAGTAAAATTATTTGTAACTATTATTTTTTTTTATTCTCTTTCCATTACTTTTATTATTTAATAAGTATTATTCAGCAGGTTCAAAACTCAATTTTCAACAATCTAATAGAGTTATTTATTTTTTTATAATACTAACTCATAAATTTTCATTTTTTTATTCTGTGACTTCAGAATGTAATTTGGGCACTTTAGTCAAAGTAAATCGGTTTTCTTTATTAAATGAAAAGTGTTCAGTGAGTTCTAAACTACCAGGATATTAATTTTCATGATGATACACTTAATGATGCGCAATTATTTATATTTTTATAATACTATTATATTACGTTGTATCTTTTTAAAATTTTAATTTTTATAATTACTTTTTAAATTTTTTTGTTTTATAGAAAAACAATTTATAATTTCATTTATTGCCGTTTTCAGAAATGTTGACAATCTGAAATGTTGACCATTTTACACCGAACATACCGAACACATATAAAAAATTATGGATACTTGAAGTACACATACTCTAATATTATATAAAAGCTATTTTTGTCATTTTTAGATATGAAAAACGGTTGACAATAGGAATATTTATACCGAACACACACCAAACACAACGAACACAACGAATACAAGCCAATACAAGCTAATACAAGTGAATACATATATATAAATAATATAATTTTTATATATTTTTTATGCACACTACCTTAAAATATATTACTAAACTTTCAATTTTTGTTTTATAAAGAAAAAATTTTTTACTTCGTGATTTTAATTGCAGTGTTCAGTGTGTGTTCGGTTGTGTTCAGTGTGTTCGATTTGTAGAAATGATCGATACTCTAATGTCAATATTTCTGAAAATGGCAATAATTAGATTTAAAAATGACTAAACCTATTTGCATAATAAATAAAATATAGATATATCTGGTGGTGCTGGATACATATCACCTTCTTCCTGTTTATCTTCGTAACTCATATTATATATATTACATTCATCACCTTCATAGTCATCTTCAATATCATCATTTTCATATTCCATATTATACGCATCATACTCATCATTATAATATTCTTCATCCATGTAATTCATTTGATTTCTATTATTCCTATTATTCGTTACATTTCTGCATACTGTTGACGTATGTCCCCTTTCTTCACAAGTAAAACATGTCAAACGATTCCAATCGAACTGTCCTCTTCCACTATTATTATTTTTTAGTACATTATTTCTTTGGTTATTATCATTTCCATTATTATTTTTTCTATATCCATTACTGTTATTATACCCTTGTCTTGGTCCTCTATAATTACTATTATTTATCCTATTATTCGCTTTTTGGCTTATCATAAATAGTTTCATTTTCTCCATTTGTTTAGTTAAATCATCTATATCTTCTTTAGTTACTTCTTTTTCTTGAACTTTTTCTAAAATTGGGTTCTTTCTCTTATATTTATTTGTTTCTTCTCTTAAAATTTCTTCCATTCTTCTTTCTTCATTAACTCGCATATTACTTATTCCAGTAGTCTTTCTAATCAATTCATCCCTTGCTTCTTCTTCTTCTTTAGCATATTTAACCATATCATTTATATTTTCTGGATCTTTCCTTCTCACATTATATCCTATAATTGGCTCTAACCCTTCAATATAAAAATCTACCTGATAATTATCATCTAATACATGTCCTCTAGTTGCTATTCTCAAAATATTTCTAAATTTCCTAGTATATTCTTCAACACTTTCACTGTTATTTTGCCTTATTCTTCTTAATTCTAACTTCTAACATCTATTCTAGTGAAGTCTCTACTAATTCTATGCTTCAAGTCATTATTATTATTATTATTTGCCCAATTTATTAGATGTCTAGCATTTCCTTTCTTCTTTTTCAAATACCATTGTAATGCTGCTCCTTTCAAACACGTTACTGCTATTGCCGCTTTTCTCGTACCATTTCTATCATCTCGTTTACCACTCGCATTAAATGTTACTTCAAATTGCATAATCCAATCTCCTATATCTTCATCTTCTTTTCCACTAAATATTGGCATATTAGTTATTCCTGACTGATTTACTGTATCTTCTATTCTGTTTGTTATTGGTTCTCCTGCTGCTAACGGATTATCCAAAACAGCATCAGGTAATCCTAACACTCTTTCTAAAATTCTCCTAACTTGTGCTTCGGTTGCCATATTGTTATCTTCAAATAATAGGTTTAAATTATATTCTGATATTTCACTTTCAGTATCTGAATTTATTTCAAGATTTAATTCCAAATCTGAGTTTTCACTTTCCAAAATTTCAGATGTATTTATAACATTTTCACTTGAATTTTCTGTATCACTTTCACTTTTTCTTTTATCTTCTTCATCTAAATCTTCAAAATTATCATCAT
>JADRCO010003068.1:0-11244 GCA_021464525.1 Rhizophagus sp. LPA8_4_AMF
TTTTATTAAATTATTGTCAAATTCCTTAATTTAGACGAATTTTGTTAATTCCGCAGATCGGCGGATATGGTTACGATGGGGGAGTTCGTTTTCATGTATATGTCACGTGATGTAATAAATTGATTATGTTACGGTTTGTGTTCCCTAGTAATTAATTATACTACTGTATTTAAATGAATTATTTATGTATCGTGCTTCAGCTGTCAGTTGACACATCTCGGTTGAATAATGCTGATCAACTCTCTTAAGGTACGCGAAAATTGGCCAACAATTGACACAATCGCAAATAACTTTTGAAAGTATAATAGCGGTATAGCAATATCATAATATAAAATAAAATTACAGTTTGAGTTTTAGATATGATTACAAAATCTTTGTAGTTTCAGTATAATTTTTATTAATTATATCGTTTCTTGTAATAAAGATTATTTAAAGTCAAACGTAATGCATAATTTATAATTCTAGAATAATTTATTATGCCATAACATTAAAAAACTTTAAATGTAATAATAGTATCATTTACTCTATAAATATGTTAGAAGAAACCGTTATGAAAATAATAAAAAAAAATAATTTAATTATTGTGAACTTTTTAAAATCAAATACTGTAAAATTTTACTATCAGGAAGTTCAAAATTCATCTTATTCTTTCAAATGAATGGAAAATTAGAAACACAGAAATAATTAATCATCATTATTAAAAGAAGTTAGATAATTACTTTATGTACCATTAATATCAAATTTCTTTATATTTTGTAGTATTATTTCTTGAATATCTAAAAATTTAAAACAAAATTATATTTACTTATTAAACAATTAAACAAATAATGATTATTTTATTAGTCATTCCCTGATGAATTCTTTTTGTTAGAAATACTGTATTAATTAATAATAATTCATAATGAAAGTAAACATACAAAACAATCACTTAATTCTGATGAAGCATTCTTCTTCTTCTTATTACTCAATTTATCAAAAACGTTAACTGATAAAGCAATAAAAATAATATTTATTAACAAATCAATCATAAACTTTTGTTTTGATATATATACTTACTTTTATTAAGGGTATGATTTCTAATATTAGGAGTATTTACTATTCAGTCATTTGAAGATAAATAATTATAAAATTTTTTTAATTTAAACTTTCATATATTATTATTTAAGAAAGATATTAATTATAGATTGGTGTATTTAATAAAAAGTTTATGATTAATATAATCTCCTCCGTAAACATTTCATGATTTTCAAATTGACGAACTTGTGGATTATCTACAATTCCACAAAATCCAAGATCACTGATTTTCAAATCGACCATTAAAATTTACTATAAATAGCAAGGTGCACTATTTACTAGAAAGGGTGCCTATTTGTTAAAAAGTATTATTTTCCATGATTACAACGTTCTAATATTATTAAAGGGCTGATATGTGATTTATAAGATTTCAAGTCCAACGAAAATGTACAATAATCCATTGTATATTTGTATAAACGCAATAATTATTGTATTACACAGAATATATATATATTCCTAATAAGCGACGGACTTTTGTTTACCTAGTATAATAATTACGTCATCAAAACTTTTGACTCATATTTCAAGTTGTTAATTCAAGATTTCAAGCTGCTCATCTCATACCTATTTTAATTTAATATGATGCAATAAAAAATACGTGGCAAAAAATACTTTCGTAACATCACAATTTTATGATGATTTAGTAATTATTGACATCAATATCTCGCATTCTCACATTATAATTTAAAGTGGCTTTGCTCTTCGATTGCAGATTTTAACATGGCGCAATGTAGAAAAACGTGGCAAAACTCTCTTGTACGCTTCCTTTACTTCGCCTTTCATTGGTAATACATTCTTACATTATTAATTTAAAGTGGCTCTGCTGGCAATCTTAAAAAACGTGGCAAAAATACTCTTGTACGCTACTTTACTTCGCCTTTCATTGGTAATAATATGAAACAGTGAAATCATGAAATAATTTGAAATACGTGTTACTATAGAAATTTTCTTATATAAATACTTTGTGAAGGAGGAGAGAAATTTTTTATAAAAACAAATTAAAACAACGAATTAATTATTTTATATAACTTATTGTACATAAAATCAATCATGCAATTTAAATACTTATTATTGATTTTTGTCTTTACTATTGTTTCAGCGGGTATTAATAATAAACAATTTCGTTATGTTAATGATTTTCTTTCTTTTTTATTATTTTAATATTAACTATTAAGATGGAATCTTTTAAAATAATATTCTGCGTGGATTAAAAACGTAACGCAGATCCGGCTTGGTATAAACGTGATGCAGACCCGAAAGCGTGGATTAAACGTAACGCAGATCCGGAAGCGTGGTATGTAGGTTAAACGTACCGCAGATCCGGAAGCGTGGATTAAACGTAGAAGCATAGATTCGTAAATTGGAAACTTTAATTTTAAAATTCAAAATGTTAAATGTTCATATAAAATATTTTACTACCTTGACGTAGATCAATTATATAATAAAATTATAATATATTAAATTCTTTTTTTGATTATTGATACATATTTACTTACTAATTGGTTGCCAGTTCACTTCTGAACTCAAAATGACCAGCATATCGCGCATGTTGGCGTTTGTATTGTTTACTTGTGTCTATAAATCTAAATTAAGTAAAGATTCCTTCACACGTAATACACCAATTTTACGGATAACTGTGAATCGAAATAACCATCGATATTATTTATTTAAAAAAGTATGAAATCGTATTTTCAAGTTATTATTTAAAGTGACTCTACTTTTCAATTATAAATTTTAACATAGCGTAATGTAGAAAACGTAACAAAATACTCTTGTACGCCTCCTTTACTTCGCCTTTCATCGATAATTCATTCTCACATTATTAATTTAAAGTAGCTCTGCTAGCGCAATCTAGAAAAACGTGGCAAAAATACTCTTTACTTCGCCTTTCATTGTAATAATATGAAACAATGAATAATTTGAAATACAGTGTTACTATAGAAAATTTTCTTATATAAATACTTCGAGAAAGAGGAAGGAAATTTCTTAAAAAAATTTAACAAACAACGAATTAATTATTTTATATAACATACTGTGCATAAAATCAATCATGCAATTTAAATACTTATTATTGATTTTTGCCTTTACTGTTGTTTCAGCGGGTAATAATAATAAACAATTTCGTTATGTTAAAGTTTTTTTTTTTTTATTATTTTAATATTAACTATTAAGTTGGAATCTTTAAAACAATATTCTGCGTGGATTAAACGTAACAAAGTTCCGGAAGCGGTGATTGATTTTGATAAACGTGATGCAGACCCGAAAGCATGGATTAAACGTAACGCAGATCCGGAAGCGTGGATTAAACGTAACGCAGGTGGATTGTTTTTGATAAACGTGATGCAGACTCGGAAACGTAGATTAAACGTAACGCAGACGCCACAATAGTTTGGAAATGAAACTTTAATTTAAAATTCAAAATGTTTAATGCAAGTTTTAAATCATATAAAATATTTTACTGTCCTGTCGCAAATCAACTATATAATAAAATTATAATATACGAAACTCTTTTTTTTTGATTATTGATACATATTTACTTGCTAATTGGTTGTCAGTTCAATACTCGTTCACTTCTAAATAACATATCCATTAATTTGTATTGTTTACTTGTATCTATAAATCTAAATTAAGTAAAGATTCCTTCACACGTAATACAACAATTTTTATGGATAACTGTGGTTCGAAATAATCATCGATATTATTTTATTTAAAAAAAGCATAGATCTCGTATTTTCAAATTATTATTCTACTTTTCAATTATAAATTTTAACATAGCATAATGTAGAAAAACGTGGCAATACTTCGCCTTCATTGAAAAAATATAATAATGAAATAGTTGAAATACGTGTTATTATAGAAATTTCCAATATGAACACTTTGATAAAAAGGATAAAATAATCTTTATAAACAAATTCACAAACAAAAACTCCAGAATCATGCGATTAAAATATTTACTGTTGATTTCCGTCTTTGTAAAAATATATATATACAGTCAACCTCCCAAAAAGGGTGTGATTATAAAAAAAGTCATATGTTGTGACTATAGAGGAGGTTTTTCTAATATGTTTATTAGTACATTGGGTCAAAGCTTATAAAGGGGAATTTTATATGATGTGATTATACAGGAGGTGACTTTATAGGAGGTCGACTGTACATATATATATTATTAGTCTTTTGTTATTAATATTAATTAAACTGAATTCTTTTAAAAATAATTTAATTCATTATTAACGCAGATGCAGAACCAAAATACTCATTTAAACGTGATGCAGATAATCATAATCATGATGAACGTGATGCCGGAAGTTGATTATGATATTCATTACGCTTAAAACAAGTACTAGTGCAACATTTGACCGATGTAAATATAAAATTTGACCGGTAATTAAATTATATGTGCCTAAGATTATATTACTTAATGTATGTAATATATGATATAGAGCATTCCCTTAATGTAGTCAAATTCATTATCAAAATAATTTATGAACTGTTATCATTATAGCTTTTGACTCATATTTTAAATTGCTTATCTCATAATAAAAAAAATCCATTTTTTATCCAATGTCAATTGTTGTATTAAATAAAACTTTTCATAGTAAAATATTTTATTTAGTAAACATATTCATTGTCATTTATCATAAATAAAAAAAAAATCAAATTTTAAGGAAAAAAATTAAAATAAATAAATCATTCTATCAAATTTATTATCAGGCCCACTAACCAAGTCAACAATATTTTATATATTTAAATATCTGATGTATCATATATATATTTATTTATCGATTTTCTTATTCTTCATACCAGTTGTAAGAGCGAGTCAATACTTCTAGCCTATGGTAATATCACGTGACGTTACATTAATTTCAGCCTGCACTATGATAGTAAGTCCGGCCAGCATTAATTTGATCTACGAAAATATTATTGACTTATGACGCCCGATTATAGAATCGATGTTTTTGCTGTCGAGTCTACAAGAATAAAAATTCCTAGAATGCAATGATGGTTATTCATTTTTTAGCTTTAAATTAATAATAAATGATTTCGGCAGCTCTTACACATAAATTTATATTTAATAATTTTATATTTATATAGATTTTGTACAAGATATTTATAATATTCTTATATTTATATAAAAAATATTTATACGTATTACGGATTTATAAAAATTTATATAATAGATTTATATTGGATATATATAAGTTTATAGGTTTTACATAGATTTTATAAAAAATAATACAACTCCTGATGAATTTACCTGATTCTTCCTTAACTAAATCTTATTAGCAGATGTCTATTTAAATCAAAAAACGGATAACAAAATTTTATTGTTGAAAGCGAAAATCAAGATTTTCTCACTGGTCCCGGTGGAACACAGTATAAATAAATTTTTTAAAGTATATATTACGTTTTCTGAATGAATAATAGTATATTAAACTAAATATACTGTACTTTATCGACATACAATTACCCTGTCCCAGACATGACGATTGGCGACAGGAACAATTATCCTGTCGCGGGAATCTGTTATACATTTTGCATCATACAAAGTTCTCTAATTACGATAATATTAATTTCACATATAATAATATTAAATTGTTTAGAAATTAGAAAAAGTAATTAATGAAAGGTTTGGTTATTACAGTGCATTCACATTTATAAATGAGCGGAATAGAAGATTTGTTCGAATTTTTTTTTTTTAAAAAAAAAACCAAGGATCAGACCACAAAAATAAAGTCGCTGAGATAAATAAACAGCGCGTTCCCTACCGTTCACGTGTTCGTGACACTTAAATGGATCATTCATGATTATCAATTTATTGAGTGACCATTAACCGATGATGATGATGCGATATTAAGCCCCGATCACCCGAATTTTCGCAACCCGCCGACAAAAACAACAAGTAATTACTGATTGGTGAACCATTTCTTTTTTTGTATAATTTATAGGTACTGACATGTATAACCAACAAATAAATCCCCATGAAATAAATAGGGCCAGCGAATGTATGCTAGAAAATGCCCAGTAGGCCTGCAATCGGTTTATGCATGGTGTGTCCCTCTCTTCTTTAAATAATTTGTATACCATATTTTGAGATCACGTGATCATAACAAACCAATATCGGGTCATAGTGAAGTATTTGTAGAGAACATTATTTTTCCGATTACTTTTAGCCTGTAATCTATGATAGACTTCACCAAAAAAATTGATTATACTTAAATAAATTATGATATACTGTACATTAGCATAGAGATTAATTACACAATTTCTCGATTAAAAAATGTCTCATTTTGACGATTTAGATATGTAAACATGATGCTTACTGCTTAATTTCCTAGGAGTTTAAATATATTATTTTGAATAAAATTACTTTAAATATTTCGTAATAGACTTTATATTTATCCAAATGCTCAGATATTTATTCGTTGGTACAAAAATTGAAAGGATAGTAAAAATCCGAAATATTAGAAAATTTGTTACAGTAATTTGTTTTTACATAGGTATGTTGTAGACCAAATCAAACCACGTCCCATCGGCCCAAATTAGGACATCATCGCTGGTACTACAGTTTTAAGGCATTATTAGAATGGGCCAATAATTTAGGCCGACGGGACGATTTGGGACATGGTCATGTTTGGTCTACAACAGATATAAGTTGTTTCAATTTAAGTTGTTTGCTATTTAACTACAACACTTTAAGAAAAGTTCTGCAGTTTTGGCATTTAATTATAGGTACCGTCGGAATTGCTGGATTGAAATTATGGCATTAAGAAATATGGATTTTACCATTTGAATATTTAATTAAATATTTACGGATTATGAGTTATCTATAACATAAACAGAAAAATGTAATTTTTGTAATTTTGGTTTTAAATAATTAGGACATTACGGCGTTTAATGTATTACGGCATAAGCTTCATATACCGTAATTAATGGAAAGTATGCATTTAATCGAGTTAGTAGTGTTGAAGACCAGACTTGACCATGTCCCAAATCGTCCCATCGGCCTAAATTATTGGCCCATTCTAATAATGCCTTAAAACTGTACCAGCGATGATCTCCTAATTTGGGCCGATGGGACAATTTGGGACATGGTTTGATTTGGTCTACAACAGTAGCTTATTATTTAAAACATTAACGTATTTTTGTAGTCTTTAACTACTGTGTTTCTAAAATATTTTTAAATAAAATGATTTACTTTTTCAAAGAATTTGTTTTCAAAACTTATTTCATGTGAATGACTCCTTTTCTGCTTATGTTGTTACAAAATGTCAATCATTGTAGTGACCATCTTTACATAGTACGCAGTATTATTTGCGAGGCGCAGTTTATAATTATTTGAGTGTTACATTTTTAAATGTATTTATTTTATAATGTTACTGCGTCCGTAATGACGTAAAACTAAGATGTGGAATTAATGGGCGCATGACTAGCGTCACATTGAAATTTTGAAACCTTTATCATAAGAAAATTTTGAAAAATGGGAATTTTATTTTTGAATGAAAAAGGCCACAAGAATAAAAACCTCACACATAATATGGGTAGAAAATAATTTTTAACTTAATTAATGAGATTGATTTCAGAAAAGTTTTGATAATGAATTTTTAGAATCTTAGTCGACATTTTTTTTTAACTTTAGTTTTTTTTTTTGATTTGAAATTTTTATAAATAGCCAAGCATTATTTGGATTTTTTTTTATTTTGTAGCTGCAAATTCGGAACACAAGAAATAAAATTTATTTTTAGCTTTTGTACACAATCCTTAGTGGCACAGTCAAGTGACTGGCAGGTAACACTGTGGGATTGTCCCTACATCATCAATATATAGACAAAATTTACATATACAGTAGTAATCATCATATGATCACGTGTTATGTTGTTTGCCTGCACGCATATTTACACAAACATAAATATTTGCATTCCATGGGTTTGTTTTCTAGTTCTATTTAAAATTGGAAGAAAAATTAAAATGTTAAGTAATAATAAAGAGAATTTTGAAAAAACCTTTCACCAGTATCAAAAAGCAGCAGAAAATGGTGATGAAGATTCAATGAATAATTTAGCCAATTGTTATAGAAATGGAGAAGGGACAGAAAAGGATTTAGAGAAAGCCTTTTACTGGTATCAAAAAGCTGCAGAAAATGGTTATGTTAAAGTTATGAATAATTTAGCCACTTGTCATAAAAATGGTGAGGGAGTAGAAAAGAATTTAGAAAAAGCCTTTCATTGGTATAAAAAAGCTGCAGAAAATGATAGTAAAATAGCAATGTATAATTTAGCCAATTGTTATAAAAATGGAGAAGGGACAGAAAAGAATTTAGAAAAAGCCTTTCATTGGTATAAAAAAGCTGCAGAAAATGATAATAAAATAGCAATGTATAATTTAGCCATTTACTATAAAAGTGGAAAAGGAACAGAAAAGAATTTAGAAAAAGCCTTTTACTGGTATCAAAAAGCTGCAGAAAATGATTATACTAAAGCTATGAATAATTTAGCCATTTGCTATTACAATGGAGAGGGAACAGAAATAAATTTAGAAAAAGCCTTTTACTGGTATCAAAAAGCTGCAGAAAATAATAATAAAGTAGCAATGTATAATTTAGCTATTTTCTATAAAGATGGAAAAGGAACAGAAAAGAATTTAGAAAAAGCCTTTTACTGGTACCATAAAGCTGCAGAAAATGGTGATAAAGATTCAATTAATAATTTAGCCATTTGTTATTACAATGGAGAAGGAACAGAAAAGAATTTAGAAAAAGCCTTTTACTGGTATCAAAAAGCTGCAGAAAATGATTATATTAAAGCAATGAATAATTTAGCCATTTGTTATAAAAATGGAGAAGGAACAGAAATGAATTTAGAAAAAGCTTTTTATTGGTATAAAAAAGCTGCGGAAAATGGCAATGAAATAGCAATGTTTAATTTAGCCTATTGTTATTATAATGGAGAAGGAACAGAAAAGAATTTAGAAAAAACTTTTTACTGGTATCAAAAAGCTGCAGAAAATGGTAATAAAGAAGCAATGAATAATTTAGCTATTTGTTATAAAAATGGAGAAGGAACAGAAATGAATTTAGAAAAAGCCTTTTACTGGTATCAAAAAGCAGCAGAAAATGGTTATAATAATGCAATGAATAATTTAGCTATTTGTTATGAAAATGGAGAAGGAACTGAAAAGAATTTTGAAAAAGCTTTCCACTGGTATCAAAATGCAGCAGAAAAAAATCAAATCAATGCAATGTTCAATTTAGCCATTAGATATATAAGTGGAGAGGGAATAGAAAAAAATTTAGAAAAAGCTTTTTATTGGTATCAAAAAGCAGCAGAAAATGGTTATGAAGAAGCTATGAATCATTTAGCAATTTGTTATTACAATGGACAAGGAACAGAAAAGAATTTAGAAAAAGTCTTTTACTGGTGTCAAAAAGCTGCAGAAAAAAATAATATTAATGCAATGTACAATCTAGCCATTTGTTATAAATATGGAGAAGGAATAGAAATGAATATAGAAAAAGCCTTTTATTGGTATAAAAAAGCTGCTGAAAATGGCAATGAAATAGCAATGTTAAGTTTAGCCTATTGTTATTATAATGGAGAAGGAACTGAAAAGAATTTAAAAAAAACTTTTCTCTGGTATCAAAAAGCTGCAGAAAATGGTAATAAAGAAGCAATGCATAATTTAGCCTTTTGTTATAAAAATGGAGAAGGAACAGAAAAAAGTTTAGAAAAAGCCTTTTATTGGTATCAAAAAGCTGCAGAAAATGGTAATGAAATAGCAATGAATAAATTAGCCTGTTGTTATTACAATGGAGAAGGAACAAAAAAGAATTTTGAAAAAGCTTTTCAATGGCTTCAAAAAGCTGCAGAAAATGGTGATGAAGTATTAGTAATGCTCCTGTTAGCCAATTGTTATAGAAATGGAAAAGGAACAGAAAAGAATTCAGAAAAAGCTTTTTACTGGTATCAAAAAGCTGCAGAAAATGGTAATGAAGTAGCAATGTATTATTTAGCAATTTGTTATGAATATAAAGAAGGAACAGAAAAGGATTTAGAAAAAGCTGTTTACTGGTATCAAAAAGCAGCAGAAAATAGTAATGAAAGAGCAATGAATAATTTAGCCATTTGTTATTACAATGGTGGAGGAATAGAAAAGAATTTAGAAAAAGCCTTTTATTGGTATCAAAAAGCAGTAGAAAATGGTAATATAGGTGCAATATTTAATTTAGCCAAATTTTATAAAAATGGAGAAGGAACAGAAAAGAATTTAGAAAAATCCTTTTATTGGTATCAAAAAGCAGCAGAAAATGATAATGTGGATGCAATGTGTAGTTTGGCCATATGTTATAGTAATGGAATAGGAACAGAAAAGAATTTAGAAAAAGCCTTTTATTGGTATCAAAAAGCAGCAGAAAATGGTAATAAGAATGCAATGAATAATTTGGCCATATGTTATGAAAATGGAGAAGGAACAGAAAAGAATTTAGAAAAAGCCTTTCATTGGTATCAAAAAGCAGCAGAAAATGGCAATGAAAATGCAATGTTTAATTTAGCCATATGTTATAAAAATGGAGAAGGAACAGAAAAGAATTTAGAAAAAGCTTTTTATTGGTATCAAAAAGCAGCAGAAAATGGATATACTAATGCAATGTATAATTTAGCTTTATATTATGAAAATGGAGAAGAAACAGAAAAGAATTTAGAAAAAGCTTTTTATTGGTATCAAAAATCAGCAGAAAATGGTATCAAAGGAGCAATGTGTAGGTTAACTTTATATTATGAAAATGGAAAAGGAACAGAAGAGGATTTAGAAAAAGCATTTTACTGGTATCAAAAAGCAGCAGAAAATGATGTTAAAGAAGCAATGTTTAATTTAGCTTTATATTATGAAAATGGAAAAGGAACAGAAAAGAATTTAGAAAAAGCTTTTTACTGGTATCAAAAAGCAGCAGAAAATGGTTATGAAGAAGCAATGTTTAATTTAGCTATTTGTTATAATAATGGAAAAGGAACAGAAAAGAATTTTGAAAGAGCTGTTCACTGGTATCAAAAAGCATCAGAGAACAATGATGAAAATTCAATGAATAATTTGGCCATTTGTTATGAAAATGGAGAAGGTATAGAAAAGAATTTAGAAAAAGCTTTTTACTGGTATCAAAAAGCAGCAGAAAATGGT
>JADRCO010003069.1:0-11238 GCA_021464525.1 Rhizophagus sp. LPA8_4_AMF
TTTTTTTTCTAGAAACTCCTTCTAGTGGTTTTGGGCTAAAGAGGTAAATATTTTGGGAGAGGTCTTAAAAGTTTTTTTTATATATATTTGACATTTTTTCTTACGTAGAAACGGGTTTTTGATCGATTTTAATTGGTACTACGCCACATAACTGATGATCGGCAAATTCCGCAAATTGGTAGATATGTACTTAAATTATATTTAATTTTTACAATTTTAGTATATTTTCAATATATTTTAAGCATGAAAAATATTTTAAGTATATTTTAAGTATATTTTAATAAGAGTACTTTTTATAGGGCATTTATTAACTAAGTAAATCAAATACAAGTAAACTAATACATTTGGTAAAAATAAGAACAAGACTAATCTACTACATAGAATTAATAAACCACTTATCATTTATCAAAAGAACCCCACATGTGTACTGTCGGTAAGCCTATTCACTCAGTAAGTAAGTGTGAGATAAAGCACACTATCTTAGCAATTACCCTACTTTCTTAGTTTGTTGACTTAAGGACCTGCTACGTCATAGCAAAGAAAATGAAAAAAGAAAAAACATTTTTTAAAACTTGCTGTCCCCCTAAAATAAAAAGGTATACCGCTAGTTCATATAATTCCATTGCCATTTGCTTATGGTTGCTGAAGTAAGAATTCCAATATTTAAACAATAATGCTATATACAAAGATCCTCTAGCCTACCATGTGGTAATGTTGTTAATTCCTTCACTGATGTATATGGTAAATCCAATATCTTCAAACAAGGTGTATATATTGGCAATTGTAGATCACCCTCTATAAGATATGATTTTAACAAAAAGGAGGCTTCACACTTTCCAACAAAAACAAATATTCAAAAACAAAGGATTCATCCAAGAAAATTCTAAACTATAAATTGGTAAAAAAAAGACAAAAACAAAAAGAAATAAGAAAAAAAAATAAAAGAAAATTTATAATTGAAAACAAAAAAGTAAAAGAACTTAAAGTTCACTACATCCAAAATCATAAGTTTATTCCTATCCCTAATCACTCTAGTTGTGTAGAAGAAGTCAAAAATGAGACATTAAACTGAAGTCCAATTATGCATATTAAAGGTATCCAATATGGTGTTCTCTATGCCTATCAACAGATTTAGCGAATGAGAGTAATTTGTTACATCATGTTCTAAAAATAATTCTGAAGAAAGTACGTGATTGGACGTGTCCAAACTTGTTTTGATTTTGTTCAAAAATGCGTCCAGAAAAAGTTCAGAGATTCTATCTGATTTGAAAGTACCAACTTCCCGTTTTGGCATCAGCTTTATTTAGGTTGTTTGCCAACAAAAAATAGGAGGTATTCGTTTTTGGCGAGAAGAAAAAAAGAAAGAAGAGATTTTTGGGAAAACAACCAAGTAGAGGTAGTCAAAATATCATCTTATTTTTGTTGATATTTCAATTTTATAATGTAGTGAACAGGTCACTAAGAAACCTAAGAGTTCAGTTAAGTACTCATATCACGTCTGTCTATTGGTAAAGTCTGAAGTGTTGCCAAGAAAATACAAAAGTCTACATTATCTAAGGCTTTGTTAAGTCTCTTTATAGCATTAGAAGGTAAACTGTTATTATTGTTTTTAATAAAAGTAGATCATATTTATTTTGCTTAAGTCTTGATAATATGTGTTATTTGTTTCTCAGTAAAATAAACAAAAGAATAAACCAAAAGTCGAAGTTTGCTACTAAAACTATATTAGCAGAAATATAAAAGAAACTAAAGTAAAGAAAAATAAAAGTGTATTATAAAGGCTTAAAGTATATATTTAGAGAAAATAAAACAAAAAAATAAAAATTTTATGTGAAAAAATATTAGTAAAAAAATGGTTGTAAATGCAACTGGAGAGAGTTTTGATCATTGTATAATACTAATTATTATATATGATATTTAATATTTAATAATAAAAATTTTTTAGCCAATCAGATTTCAATCAGGTAGGTGGGAGGGTTAAGACAGGACCGGGAAATCCTATAATAAAGGTCACTGCAGCACCCGGCAATACTAGTAAAGTACATTAAATTTTCAATATAAGCAATTTTTAATGAAATCAGAATATGTGAACTATCTTTATAAGCTTAGTTTTAGATCCAAATGTGTCTTTTTATATACATAATTTAGACTTTTATATATCCTGTGTAATACAAAAGGGTGGTTCGCATTATTAATAAATTTTTTTAAAAGTGGTTCGCATTATTATAAATTTTTTTTCAGAAAATTTAATGATCTCAGTTAATATTGACTTTACAAGAATAATTTATAATTCATTTTATTTCTCAGACTTTTCTGTATAAGTTTTAAGGATTTCTTGATTAATTACTTAAGTAAATTTTTTATTAATTTAGGCAAAAACATTAATTTACTATTGGGAAGTGACCTTTATTATAAGTTTTTCCAGTCCTGTTAAGACTACTAATTGAGAGATATTAGCTGATTTCTGGCACACTCCTAAAGGAAGAAGGTAAAAATATGTAAAAGGAAATGCTATAAACTGTGGTTAATGGTATATCATGTGATGTATGTGATATCTGATTTATAAAATTCAAATAAATTAATTTTTTTATATGGAAGGGATTGGCGTTCCTAGTGTAATGGCCTAAGGCGTCTACACTCTCCGACCAATCAATAGGACGTAGGTTTGATCTGCATAGCCAACAGATTATAAGAATATTACTGTGTGCGCAGCCACCAACTGCGTTAAAGAGCCCGTACCTATAAGGGAAGCTGAAAAGATGCCTACTGATTGTGAGGTGATAGATGAGTTTATTGGTAAACTGATATGGCAGGTTCATAGATGTTCTGAGATCCTTCAGAGAGGTGTGTTTATCTATGAGAATATAATAGGTGTTGGCAGGGGCACCAACCACAAAAGCTGAATGGCAGGTGGTCAACCAATTCTACCTCACACCAAAGTGTGGGCATGCCTCAATGTATAGCTAAGGTGGTCAATGTGGGAGCTCTGCGTTCAGTACCTCCCCCTGACACACTGCAGTTGGCCCCAAATACCATAACAAATCCCTACTGATGTAGGTTGGTCCGGGGTGGGTTTAGGGTGGCCCTCGTTAGGTCACCCTAAATCTCTATCGAAGGGTGAGGTCCCATAGGGGATGAGGTTCGAAGATCTACCCACGTATATTTGTTGTAATTGTACTTCGGTACTATTAACCTGTATTTGTTATAGACTTTGATTACTACTCTTCAAAAATAAAATAAATAAATAAATAATTTTTTTATATGGAAATCTTAAAGGAAAATAATTAAATATTTTTAAGGAATCTATTATTTTGTAGAATTTCTAAGGATCTTTAAAATTACTAAAGAATTTTCAAAAATCTTATAAATTCAAAGATTCTTAAGGATCTTTTGACAATTTTAGGATTTTTTGAAGATTTTAATGCTAAAAAACTTACTGAAGTACTTTCCAAATAACCTTTATTAAAACTCTATTTGTCTGGTACTAAATTACCAGTGAATTTTAAGTGTTATTAGACTATTTAACTTTAACAGAAGCAACTTTTATTAAATAAATCCAAATGTATAATCTGTGTCATCAGATTGGGTGTATATGGCAGTGTCATACACCTCAGCTGAGGGCTTTGCAAGTCTTGTCCTCTCTCCAGGAGCAGATGACCTAAAAGGATAACCCCAAATCTATCCCAGCCTGTCCCACTATCTGTCTTATAATTCTATTACCAAAAACCAGAAAAAATAAGAAAAAGAAAGGAAAATGAGAAAAAAAGAGAGGGTAGGATAGTAGGACAAATGGAACAGAAGTTTGAAAATATAAACAGAAAATATTTTTAGAAAGGTTTTATTTTTAGACCTCCAAATGCGTCTCATAGTTCCAAACTATTCCATAACAAAGAGTAATTTCTATTCCAACCAGTATCCCATTAAATTAATCCATAAACCTAATCAGCTAGGCCGATAATTCCACCTACTTTACAACTCCACCTACCATCTTAGAAAAAAATGGGTAATTAAACAATGCTTATACCTAATGCTCTACACAAGCCAATTTGGCTCAAACTAGCTCACAAGCCAGATAACTTGAACTAAGCCAAGTTGTAGCTCGTAATAAATTGGCTTAGCTCATTCAAGCTGAGCTTTAGTACAGTTTATTCGAGCTGACTTATGAACTATGAACCAGCTCACAAGCTCAAACTTTTAAATCCCATTTATCATTCAGGCTAAATATTTCTTACAATCCAGCTAGAATTAAAATGATCAGAATGATTAATAAAGAAATTTCCTTTTTTGAAAATCTCATGTAACTAAAACTTCCATTTTTATGGAAAACAAAATTTTCTTTTTAGAAATTTGTGTAATATTATGTGACATCGCGTGAAAATAAGCTAGCTCGAGCAGTGCTAAGCTAGCTCAAACCAAGCCACCTTGAAGCTTGGCTTGACTCAGCTCAAAGCTGACTTGAATAAGCCAAGCTCATTTATTCTAATCGGACTGAGTTGGCTCAAATTTTGGCTCAGTTCAGTTCGAGTCAGCTCATACAAAGCTTTACTTATACCATGTTAACTTAACAAGTTATACATTACCTAGTCATGCGTATACTTAACCTTTACAAAGCTATCCAGGTTGCTAAATTTCTCAGCCAAACTATTCCTAATATCTATGGAATCTTTGCATAGGAAGCAATACAGAAATCTCCCTTCAATGAATCTGATACAGTAAAAGAATTCTTTGCAAACCTTCTGATCAAAGAATTTAATCTACATCTTAAAGTAAATCGACTCTGATATTACTGCTGCAAAGCTGAATTAAAACACTAATATGAGAATGCTGTAGAGGTATTCTTATTTTTTAAAATATAAGCTGATAATAATATAACTTCATCATCAGGCATTCTTATTTTTTACAATACTATCTGATAATTTTGTTACTAAAAATTAGCTGTAGATTTAATCTAGGCTATTAAAAATTCTAGGTATTAAAGTCCAACTAAAAGATATTGATTATGTCCTTCTCTTACTAATCTAATTTTTACTCTAAAAATTGATAACAGATATCCAGATTTTTCATATAGATTGACTATAAAAAATATTTCTGATGATCTTAGATCTGTAATAGATATAATGGATGGAATGTTTATCTGGCTATATGTAGACTATATACTGTATAAGCAGGATGGCATCTATTTACTCATTTGGTCATATGTGCAATAATATTCAGAATGGCACCCATCCATCCATTTACACTTTAAAATATAATATTAAATAATCTATTTGTTCATCTGGCCATACATAGATATATATAAGCAGGATGGCATCTGTTTGTTTATCTGACTATATGTAGATGTACAGTCAGTTCATCAAATTGAACATGCACATTAGAAATAGACATTCAAGTGATTGGAGTTTTATTCACTATGTTGCCTTCATGTTCTAAATGTGAAAAAAATAATTTCAAAAGTTCTCAAGATAGTAATACTTATATAAATTGTAAAATTTCATGTATGCTTAAAATTACTGAATGGATTAGTCATCCAAAAACCATTTCAAAATCTTCAGTAGCTGAAAATAATGCACAAAATTATCTAAGGTATAGTGATACATTTAAGCTTAAAGCAATTATGGATACACTTACTTCTCAAATACAGACTATTTCCTGGCAATTAAAAAATGCATCATCAAATATTAAGGAAATATTGGGTAATATAGCAGATTTATCAAATCAGCAAGAAGTAGCATAAAGTAAATACAGGATCTTGAAGAAACATTATCTCAGCATACTACTTCAACTAAAAAAACTGTTTGAGACCTTGAAGAGACAATATTTCAATATACTGCTTTATCTAGTAAATCAAGTATTTGTAATATTCTCGTTCAACTGTTAGTTTTAGATTATCACAATTTACTTATGCTCTTACAATAGTACATTCAGATCAGAATAAAGAAGAATGTGAAATGGCTGATTTATATTTAAAACAACTTTTAGTTTTATTAATGTTATGTCCATTTAATAATGAGCAGTTTAAAGAAGGAAGTGATATGATACAATGGCTTTTTACTTATAATTATATAAAAAATAAAGATTTTCATAAATATTCTGCATTATTACATAGTGAAAAAAAGGTAAAAATTAAATTAGTAAGAGAGGGACATAATCAATATCTTTCAGTTGGACTTTAATACCTAAAGTTCTTAATAGTCTAGATTAGATCTACAGCTAATTTTTGGTAATAAAGTTATCAGATAGTGTTACAAAAAATGAGAATGCCTGATGACGAAGTTACATTGTTATCAACCTATGTTGCAAAAAATAAGAATGCTTCTGCAGTATTCTCATATTGGTATTTTAACTTAGCTTTGCAGCAGTGATACCAGAGTTAATTCACTTTAAGATGTAGATCAAATTCTTCGATCAGAAGGTTTGTGAAGAATTCTTTTACTGTATCAGGTTCATTGAAGGGAGATTTCTGCATTGCTTTCTATGCAAAGATTCCATAGATATTAAGAATAGTTCAGCTGAGAAATTTAGCAACCTAGATAGCTTTATGAAGGTTAAGCATGTGTATGATTAGGTAATGCATATCAGCGGGTTTGGTTCATCCATAATATCACGTGTTAATGCTAAGCCACCTTAAATAAAAATCATTTAAAATAATCCTTTGCTATAAAAGAATAAAGATAAAAAGTACTAAAGAAGCAAATTTTAGCTTTCTTCAATGTTTATTTCTGAAAATATCTTTGCAAATAAGAAACTACAGGAGGAAAAAATGAAGTTAAAATGATATTTTTTTAAGAAAAAATAATGAAAAAGAAAGAAATAAAAATAGAAAAAAACAGCTAAAAAATAAAAAATATTTCCTATAACTATTCATCAACTTATAAAATGACCTACCATAAATTAAATGGGTTGTTAACTATATTAGATGGGTTGAAACAGGTTTTTATATTAAGTTTTTTGGGTCTTAACGTAGGATAAAATCAAAAAAATTTTTTAATTGATCTGTAAATCCACCTGATATAAAATCCCATGTATGCTGATCAATTTGATATTATACAAAGATATTTTACTAGTAAAAACTATCTAGAATTGTGATGAACAAAATCCGCCCATATGGTATAACTTGTTAAGTTAACTTGGTATAAGCATTGTTTAATTACCCATTTTTTTCTGAAGTGGTGAGTGGAGTTGTGAAATAGGTGAAGTTGTCAGCCTAGCTGATCAGGTTTATGAACTGATTTAATGAGATCCTAGTTAAGACAGAAAGTTACTCTTTGTTATGGGATAGTTTAGGACTGTAAAACGCATTTAAGGGTCTAAAAATAAAACTTTTTTTGAAAATATTTTCTGCCTATATTTTCAAACTTCTGTCCCATCTGTCCTACTGTCTTACCCTTCTTTTTTCTTCTCATTTTCCTTTTTTTTTCTTATTTTTTCTGGTTTTTAATAATAGTATTATAGGACAGATATTGGGACAGATTGGAATAGATTTAGAGGTTATCCTTTTATGTTATCTGCCTTCCTGAAGGGAGGACAAGACTTGCGAAACTTTTAGCTGAGATATATGGCACCGCCATATACATCCAACCTGACAACTTTGCAATGCAAATTATAATGTCTGTTGGATATAGAGATGAACATAAAATCTTCACAATAAAATTGATTAAAGTTAGCTATGTATATGCAAGACTTAAGTTTACCAGTATAGTAAAAGATATACTATATTGGAGTGATTCTATAAGTAAGGTTATAATAAAGATAATTTTTTTTATTTGACTATATTACCAAAGATAATAAACTAATTCACACAGATTATTAAAAATTTTTTAATATCATGCAATTCATTTATTTTTGATTAACCTTGATTAATATTTTATGATAATTCTATATATAACACAATCCTTATGCTATAAAAACTGCAGTACATGATCTTATCTTAACCAGTTTGAAAAGAAAAAAATCAGTAACTCTTCAAATATTAATTAAAATTTCCAGTATCCTTCAAAGATTTCAAACAATATATATATAGGTAACAAAAAAATTTGCTTAGCCATCATATAAAATTTTTTATAAAGTCATCTATAATTTTACTTAGCAAAAGGCAAAATTTTAAAGTAATGAAATATAAAATTTATTTATTTTTTTTTTCAGTTTATAAAGGCGCTTAGCGCATATATTTATTTGAACAGAAAAGAGATTACAGGATGTGAAGTTGTAGATACAAAGGTCAGAATAGAAAAAATCTATATAGGATTACTAATCTTACAACTAGATTTAGTAGAAAATTAAATTAAAAGGATAATAGACTACCAATAACAACTGAGTTAAGGTAAAAATATTACAATAAAATAACTAAACTCTGCACTTTTAAAAGTGACAGAAAGAACAAAAAAAAGGTCATCACAAAATAAACATTCTGCCGTATTTTTCTTTTGAAAAAACTTATGTAAATACTATAAGATAAGAAATAATCCACCTTATTTTCTAATTGTTTTAGATAAAAAAATTAAACTAAATTTTAGATATTTCTGAGAAAATAATTTGAAATAAAAACAAATAAAGTGTCTAATGATAAAAACTATAAATTGCTATATAATCTGTTCAAACTATAACAATTAATATAATAACTCCTAATTCTAGCCTAAGAACTTTGACTATTATCTTTCTTCTTTTTTTTATTATTCCTAGCTGCTTTTTCCTCTATTTTATTTCTAATAGCGATTCTAGATCTACTATCATGAGACTTTTAACGTTTTTCCTTCTCTTGTAACTGAGCATGAGTTTTGATCTAATGTTATTATTTTCTACCAAAGGTTTAATCACATTATTTGAAGGGACACAATAATATAATTTTGGATATCAGACAATGCTTCTATAGTTAATATGATGGATGAGTTTCTTAACAAACTTGTTATTATTATTGATATACTTGGTGTACCAAAAGATATCTATTTCACTAAGATTCTTCTTATCAGATTGTTGTAGAAACTTATTAATAATTTGTCATTTCTTTCTTTCTTTTCTAATGATTTGTTTCTTTCTAGTCTTCTCTATGTAATTATCATCATATGTCTTCCAATTCCTAAAGACCTTTTGATAATAATAAGTAGAACATAAATCATTTTCATTAATCTTTGTATTGTGTGAATATAATGTTTCATAGCTGGTATTTAAGTGATTACTTGAGATGACATTAACTTTCTTATCCAACCATTTAGCATATATATTTGTTATTCCATATACTTGCAATAACTTCTTTTTATACTTCTTTTGTCTAACATCTTCACATGATACTGTAACTATAGGAGCATTACTTATTGTTGTTGTATCTTGAGCACGTTTATGCATATTCAATCTGTTAGAGCTTTTTGAGTATTTGATAATAAATTTCTGATGGCAATAACATCCAGTTCTACATAAACTTTTTTCAGGTTCAGACATAGCAAATAGTACCAGAGGTTACAAGGCACCCAATCATTTTCTTTAATAAAACTACAGGGCTGGTATATTCCTAACCTAAAATAGTATTTTTTGTAAGTAAAACAAATAAAAGTCCTTATTGTTTTATTGTTTTTGCTAAAACTTTCTTTTCTTTTTCTAAGGATGTTGTATCTATCAAGTAATTTATTTCGTAATATTTTATAATACTTATTCTATATACGCTTTAAAATAATACATTGTTGTCTGAAAAAATGTGTGAGCAACAAAGATACACAAAATTTCTTATTGGGTAAAACCTCAATGACATATTTTGTTGTTATTTATCAATATCAAAAAAATAAGATCTACTGCGTCGTGATTTGAAGATTTTATTAGTGTCATGTGTATCTATCCATTTTTGTTGGTGAAACATGAACTTTGTTGTGGTGACCAAAATGGAAAACGTGTGTTCTTTAGGGGCTTCAACAACCTTCGAAAGAGCTATTCCAAAGAAAACAAAAAATTTAACAAAACTAAGAAATATATTATTTGGCTGGTAACTACTATATACCTAGAATATAAAAAAGTTAGGACAGTTGTAAAATGACTTTTGTATTTGCTGTAAACCTAGAGCATAAATAACCCAAGACTGTTATCTATCAACTTTGTTTGTTATCAATAAGCCTAGAAAGTAAAGAACCTAGAAATGTTTTCTTATCAACTTTCTTTGTTTTCTATATGCCTAAAGTATAAAATCCTAGAACTGTTATCTGTTTACTTTTCAGGTAACTATAATCTACTCTTCCAGGATAAGTAAGAAGAACGACAGGTTAAAAACCCACATATTTTTCTTCTATTTTCCTATTTACTTTTTTGGGCTGAAAAAATTGGAAAAAAGTTTGAAAAAAGATCTAAAATATAAAATTTATTTATTTATTTTTTTTCAGTTCACAAAGGGCACAGAACACAAAATTTATTGACAAAGAAATAAGATTATGGGATGTGAAGTTGTAGATACAAGGTCAAAAATAGTAAAAAAACTATATAGAACTACAAATCTTACAACTAGACTTAGTAGAAAATTAAACAAAAGAATAATAGACTACCAGCGATAACTGAGTTAAAGTAAGAACAAATTATAATTATTCTGCACTTTAAAAAATGACAGAAAAAACAAAGAACAGACTATTAATACTCATTCGAATCACATACACCATAAAACTAAAATTTCTTTACCAAATAATATATTATAGTTATTTCCGAAATTCAATTGGCAAATCCAAAATCTGAAATTATGAAATCGTAATTAATTACATAATTATATAATTTGTGTAACTGTACGAAATTGCACATATCTCGAGATCTAATGATTCATTTTGGATACTTTTACTACCATTTGATTCGCCTCATCAAGATGAATTGAATGGTAGGTGTTTCATCTCTCTAGACAGAGTTATGTTGCTATAAATGTTTAATGATTATTGATGTTGGAGTATGATCTAGTGATTGGATTTGAATGTTCTTACTACCATTCGATTCGTCTCATCATAACGAATCAAATGGTAGAAGTTTCATCGCTCTAGCATCAATATTGACGGATTTATGTTGCTGTAAATATTTAATGATTATTGATATCAGAGCATGATTTAGTGATTGGATTTGAATGTGCTTACTACCATTTGATTCGTCTCATCATAACGAATCTAATGGTAGGTGTTTCATTGCTCTAGCATCAATACTGACAGAGTTATATTACTGTAAATGTTTAATGATTATTGATGTTGGAGCACGATCTAGTGATTGGATTTGAATGTTCTTACTACCATT
>JADRCO010003070.1:0-11237 GCA_021464525.1 Rhizophagus sp. LPA8_4_AMF
CGGTCGGTCAAACGGTCAGCCATAGCGGTCGGTCAGAACGGTCGGTCGGTCAAAGGTACTTGACCGGTTATGACCGACCGATAACCGACCATGACCGACCGTTGGCATCCCTAGACTCGATTTCATTGATTTTCTTATAGATTTAGTAAGATACATAATTTTATTTTATTCTTTACGTATATTAGATAGTTAACATATTTATTGTATTATTTTATTATAAATTTTATTTTACATTTGTTGTTAAACATTGGGATAATCATAATTAGAAGATCTATCCAATGTAACAGTTGATCCATGGCCATGCTTAATCAATTGTCCATTGAAATTTTATGTTATAAATATCTCTCAAGATTGAGGAGGGATGCAAGTCAAGTTTCTTTTTGATCCCTAAACCATTTCCATTCGTCTATTTGCAATCAATAATAGGAGCCCTGAATGATGATGTCACATGATCCAATTATTGTCTCGTACACTCTAATAAATAATTTATTACGAACCCCTGCAGGTTCCAGAATCCTTAACCAACTTTTTAATCGGATTGATCCGTATTTGGTGAAACGCTAAAATAAATGTACGGGAAAAAAATGTTTTATACAAAATTTCTGATTTTAAATTTTCTTCTGATATTGGATTGAGAAAACTAGTGAAGCGGTAGTAGCATGCATAATAAGTTTGTTCATCACTTCAGATTACTTTGAAGCCCTAACTTTATACACATAAAATGTTACCCTTTTGGTCCATAGCTTGTATAGATTTTATATGGGTGTTGTTTCAATGGTACATTCCTCTTATATAAATAGATTATTTTAGACCTTTCCCTTTATATATAACTTTGTATCTGTTTTCCACTTTTCCTTTAATAAAAAAAAATAGAATAAAATAAAAATAAATTGGCAGCGTCACCAACATGACATGTATGTGCCTCATTTCATTTTTTTACTATGCATTCTGAGAACAGAAATATTTGTTATAATGCATTATATCATATTCATCAACTTATCTATACCAAAGTTCCATTAAGATCGTACATTTAGGTGTATGTTGTTATAATAAATAAAATACTTGGTAACTCTGGCCAGTTTTAACTGGTGTGGGCCTGGACCGGCATTATACCTCAGTAATAATGACGTCATTATACATTTATAACAGTACTGTACATCACATGCGAACATTTCATAAATTAATAAAACACTTAAAAATACTTTTATCAGAAAAGAAGGATAGCAATGAGCCCAATCATCGTAACAAAAATGATCAATGATATTTTACGTTTATGTTGTGTATCAAATGACATCGTACTGAGTATTTTTTTTATTTACAAATTTGGGGAATAAATTCATTTAGCCAAATAAAGTACATAATTTAATGATAAAAACTTGAAAAGGCATTATATGCGGTATATAATTCAGTATATATTATTATAATTATTAAAATTTTCATTATACTGTCTGTATATGCATTTTGTTTATGATGTTAAAAATTAGAGTTGATTTAGTCAATTTACATCAAACTACTCCAATCAAATTATGAGATTCTTTTACTCATGATGTCATTTAAGTCACGATATATACATAAAAAGAAAATTCGCTATTGCCGAATAATAAAATTTTTATTATAATATAATTTTATAATAAAAATAAAAAGCGATATTAAAAGTTATTTAAAAAAATAAAAATATGTTAACTTAGTTAGGATCAAATCAAAAACGGCTTTTTAACTGGTTAATAGGATACTTACTTATTAAGCACTAAATAATCGTTGAAATAATTATACATATTTAAAAGTGATACCATGTGATGTTAATCAATATCACATGTTTAATATCCCATGTTATTTTCGTAAGTATATAAAGAAAATATGGGTAATTTTTTACAGGGATGTCCATCATGAAATTGCAGTTTGACAAGATTTTAATTTTAAACACACCAAACAAATAAATAGGCTTCCTACTTTTATTAAGGATGACATATCTCATGCAAACGAACATGAAAATGATGAGATACTACTAAAGCTGTGCATTCGACATTAAAGTAATATTTTTCCATTTGATATCTAATAAGTATTCAATTGTTTAACATTACAAGATATTTATAAGATAATTATCCGTTATCCGCACAGCACAAAAATTGGGTTTTTTTTAACGCATCACGCAATGCTTCAGAGTCTTAAATTTGATGATCGCCAATTTGAAAGCTACTGTACGTACTGTACAAAGCGACTTCTCCGTTTCATTTAAAATTATAATACCAAGATTAAAAAAAAAAATATTCTTGCGACATCTTTACTTACCAATTGAATGTCAGTATGCTGGAAAATAAGCACGGCCGTTTATAACATTTTTCTAGGGATGTTCTTTTCAAAATGGAACTAAATAAGGAAAATAATTCATTGATTTTGAAGGTTCAGAACATATCGGAATATCTTAATCCCATAGTTAAAATGTCTAAATCCCAACAAAAAATGAGTATACATAATTTAGGGATTTTTCTAGATGTAATTAAATTAATTAATAAAAAATTTTTAACTGAAATTTTATTAAATTAAATAAAATGTATTAAATATTTCGATATTTGTTTGTTTATAGAGTACAACATACTGTATATAAACGATCATTATAATGACCTCATTTGTTATCTGCATAATTTTAAACCATGGGAATAGTTGATAATAAATTGACGTTAAGATATTAACCAAAAATGGTTAGTTGTGTGTAACATTTTCGAATAAAACACTCGTACGATTTCAACTTCACGGTTTTAATTTTAAAACTGTACTTAATTTTTTGCTTATGCACATACCCTTATTGTTATATGAGCACAGAACAAATTGTGATAGGTGCGCACATACCAATATCACATATAATGTATGATCATTTAGGGATAATATAAACGTAAATTAAATAGTTTCATGTAAGAAAGATTAAAAGGGTTTTTGATCAGTATCATATTCCGAAAATTAACTTAGGTCGGGTAAGTATTTATTCCTATTTGTGTTCTTTAACTAACCAATAAAATTGAATATTATATTTTATTCTCTAAACTTGATTCAAAATTTTTGAACTAAAAGAAAAATTAATGTCAAAATTTGTATAATTTCACAAACTGTACAAAATTAAATATTTTATTTGAATCCTTAAATTATACATAACATATGTAACATTATTTACTTGAGTAAAGTAAACATTTTTTTTTTTTTTTTTTTTTTTTTTTTTAAAAAAAAAAAAAAAAAAAAAAATAAAAGAAGGGAAGTTTTTTTTTTAAAAAGAAAGTAAAAGGTAAGTCGAAAAAAAAAATAGGATGTTGAAGAAAGTAGGATGTTGGTAAAGTAGGATGTTGGTTTGAAGTCAAAATCTTGCCTTTATTTATAAGTTATATCCAATGTATTACGACTATGACTCATATTACTTGGGTTTTGTTGTAATTATGAAATACCTTAAAGTTTCAAACTTATAAAACGAAGAAATTCCAAAATGACGCAATATTTCAAGTGATGTAATATGTCAAATATTAAAAATATTATATAAATAATACAATAAAAATAACTATCTAATAAGAACAATATAAAATAATACAATAAAAGAAAAACAAACTAACTAAATCTATTATGAAATCGAGTCAGTTATATCTCACATAATATTAGTCATGACTAGTCGTTTAACAATTTCAGTCTGACTGAACTAGATAAATATTTTTACAGTATATTGTACCAAAAATACTTTAAAAAGATATGTATCAAATTTTAAACTAAAACAGCAGAAAACTAAAAAATCGTAAACAAATAATACATACTATTTAATAACTAATTATCTATTAGAATTTAAAAAGAAACAAATGAAATGAAAATAAATTAGATTAATAATATATACATTGTTGATTTCATTTCATAACAATTTTATTATTAATATTATTTTCACCAAAATTTTAGAATAATTTATTTGAACTGTTGGAAGATATTTTAACGTCATCATCCAATATGATGTCTGATCCTATTTGATAATTGAAAATTGAAACCATATACCATGAATTAGCAATCAAAAATCACGCGACTTCTTCATTTTAATCAATTACGTCAGAGATTTCTAGATCAAATAAAATTTTTTTCTTTATTATAACTTTTTTTTATAAAACTCTTATTTAAAAAAGAGTCACGAAATGACATTTTTGGTTAAAAAATGTTCGTTCAACATAAGTCATTAGAGAAAATGAGTAACAATATTATAGTCTAAAAACCCGTCAAACTACGAAAATTTTAATAATAATTATATCAGTAACATAAAGAAAATAAAGTTAAAATATTACACCGAATATTGATTCAAAACTGCGATTATAAAAAAAAAATCTTTAAATTCGATTTGTAAAAAAAAAATGAAGTTCAATAACTTTTTATCCTACAATTCTACCGAAATGATTATCCGAAATCACATGTAACCGACATGTGTAACCGGTATATAAATCCGGTTACCACTTTTCGGTGAGGGTCGTTCGAACAATAATCACTTTTTAGTACATCTGCTTTTGCATTGAGATTTGGTATCTACGAAAAATTAAAAATCAAGGTACGTAAATTTTTTTTTTCTTTGTGAATTCGTTTAAATGATAATACCCATTGATGATCTTTTGTACGTTATTATCAGTGCATTGGAGATTTTTTTGCCATTAATAGTTTTATCTTGTATGCAAAAGAATAAACAACTTAGAAACTCTGGTGGGATTATATAATATATAAAAAATTATAGTTTCAGTAAAATAGACATAGGAAGTTGCATTTTAATGACTTCTTCTTGGCTAGTTTTATACGATCGATCTAAACCAACGCTACTATACTATATTGCGATGCGAGTATATCATCGTTCTCCTGTAGCATTTACAACTGGTCGTGTAAATGTTGGAAAGGATCTAGTCAGAGGATATTATTTCATTCTAAAACTCTGTTCGGTAATAATGAAACGCGAAGAATTTGCTTGAAGAACAACTATGTGGAAGATGGAATTATATTTTTCTCATCTATTTTTATGATTTATATTATTAAATAAAATTTTTACTAAGATAATCGTGATTCAAAACTGACAGTTCTTTCTATCATTATTTGGTGCAAGTAAAAATATTGACATGAAAAAAAGCTAGACTTTTTTTTTATAATTCAGCTAATTTTTATTACTCTTTTTTTTAAAAAAAAAAAATAAAATTGTACCTCTTTTATTTTAACAATTCTAGTTATTTAACCTTTTTATTACTCTTCCTCTAACTTATTACTATATATTGTAGTGTAGGGGTCAGTTTACCTAGTGAGCAGCATTAGGTGTTAGGCGTAGTATTATAATTATTTTGAGTATATAAATTTTAAAGTGTATTTTTAGAATGTACAACGTCCGGAAAGACGTTAAACTAGATTGGGTAAGAACATTGGGGATCAATTTCAGGGGTTATATTACCAGGGTGATTAATAAGTGATAATCTTTGCAGATCAAAAAGAAAGAAATTTTCAAAGATTAAAATTTACGAGGTGAAATAAAACATCTTTGATATGGAAATATGGTTCTGGGAGAAAGGTTTATTAGGGGAAGAAACCGAAAGAAAATGAATTAAGAGATTTTACTTAGGGGAGATTAAATCGATAACTTGGACTTGGTGTTACTTTAACTTATACAAATAGAGTGCATGTGTATTTAATTTTTGTAACTTTTGAACTCGGAATTTTTAAATAAATTTGATTGGTTATTTTAATGTGGTAAATCCTAGTGGCACAGATTCTATATCTGGAGGTAATACTGCCTCCACAGTAGTTATAAATCTATATATTAGTAATATATTAATAGTCAAATGATAAAATTATACATGCACAATTAGTTGTACAAATTCATTTTTTTGACCTTATTTTATATTCAAAAAAAATATTCGGTATTATTCAAGTTAGCATCACTTTTTTATTCGGTTTCCTTTTTAGTTTGTGTTCATTTTTGTTTCTTTCATTGTCTTTTATGATGAATTACGCCGATAACGCCGATACTTAAAAAATACTTCCAACTGTTGATCACATGCATCTCAACTAAATAAGTAAAATTATTATGCATTATCTCCATTATCTCCGATAAAGTGCTTCTAAATTTAAAAAACGAACTTTTCGTAATAATTCTTAAATTCCATGGAAAAGTTTGAAAGTACTTTCTGTATCATTAACAGAAAGTTCTATTTTTTTCAACCTCTTAATAATATATATCATTCAGATATAAATAAAATACGTTCAAAATTTCTGAATTCATAATAGTTATCGATACTTGTTTATAAAATATAATAAATTAAAAATGGAACTCGCAAATACAAATGACGAAATTTTTTTTGACCCGACACCAAGATTAAAATCTAGTCCTATACCAATTAAATTTATTTCTTTTAATGAGTATGATAATGTATGTATTTATTGCGGAGAAAAATATATTACGATTCTTTCTGGTTATACGCAAAAATATTGTAAAAAATGTTTATCGAGTTATATTAATGATATAACTGATAATAATGCATACTTGGATGTATATTGCACGATGAACTCAGAATGTAGTGAACATGAAATAAGTAGGACAAAGGTACCACAAAATATTCAAGAATGTTGTGAAAATTGTCTGAGAATTTTATATTTTAAACAAATAAATGGGCACAACAATAATTACGTTATATACGGTAAGATTATAAGTGAAGAATGTTGCAAATTATGTGGAAAGTCATTATATCAAGAATCAGATAAAAATGTTGTAGGGCATTATAAATTATGTTCAGATTGTTATATAATTTCTTCTGGATGCATAGAATCAACTTTTGTTAAAAAACAAATTATGATCTTTTACTTACCATGGTGGCATAATAATGCTTGCTGTGATATTTGTATGTCAGGATTAAAATTTGTATCAGACTGTCAGAAGTATTGTGCAGATTGCTTTATTTATTATGTTGGATGCAGATATTGTTTAACAACGAATATGATTTTTGGATTTACAAGTCAATCTCAATGCAAAAAATGTAAAAATATCATATCTCTTATTTTAAACGACAATGAAGATTTTCTTACTTATAAGATTATGTACTATGTTAACAAATTACCTGAATTTGCAATTATTATAAAAAATATTGATAAATATTTTATACCAAGTCAAATATTGAACTTTAAAAAAATGAATTTAACAAAGCCAATTAAGTGTATACCATATTCTCAATTTACAGATGTAAAAGAAATAACTAAAGGAGGATATGGTATTATATATAAAGCAAATTGGGTAAACAAAAATGAAACTGTCATTTTAAAAAGATTTGAAAATTCTAAAAATAATGAAAAATATTTCTTAAACGAGGTGAATATATTTAAACATTTTCTTGGACAATTTGTTATTAAAATTAATTTAATTTTTTAATTTAATCTTTAAATTTAAAAGTTAAAATCGTATCAACGTTTTTTTAGTGAACCAATTTACAGTCAAATAATTAAAATTTATGGTTTTACAAAAGATGGATTAAAGGATTATATATTAGTTTTGGAATATGCGTCAGGAGGTGATTTACATAAGTATTTACAAAAGAATTTTACATCAATTACATGGGATTATAAGCTAAATAGTATTTTATCGGAAATTTCAAAAGGGTATTTATATTTTTAATGTTTTCATTATATTCATAAAATGTAAATTATTAACTTTTTTTTTTTATTTAGACTTGAATGTATTCATAAAGATGAATTTATACATCGAGATTTTCATAGTGGTAACATATTACTGAGTGATATTATTAGTATTATTCGGCAGTTGTTTGGCGGTTGGAAAATTGGGGATCTAGGATTATCACAATCTGTAGATAATAAATCAACAAATAATGAAGTCTATGGAGTTATACCTTATATTGCACCAGAAATCTTTAAAGGGTCTAAATTTACTAAAGAAACAGATATTTATAGTTTTGGTATGATTATGTGGGAACTTACAACAGGTTGTAAACCTTTTGCTAATGCTAAGCATGATATTCATTTGGTTTACAAAATTCTTGATGGAGAACGACCAAAAATTACAGAAGATACACCAGAATTTTACGCCAATTTAATGAAAAGTTGTTGGGATCCTGACCCTAATAAAAGGCCTTCTATAACAGAAATTCGTAATAGTTTTAATAGTAATTTTTTTAATATAAATAGTGAAACATATAATCAATTAGAAGCAAAAAGAATGGAGCTTATACAATCAAAGAAGATTGGACCTGAAAAATGTCATCCAGGTGCCATTTATACTAGTAGGTCATTAAGTGCTTTAATTTCTCAATGTTCGTCCACCAATTCATCAATAATTTCATTTGGTAATAAGCAAGGTATTAAAAAATGTTACTTGTAATTGAAAATAAAATATTATATAATCTTTAAAATATATGTCATTTTATTTAGTTAATTATATTTCGTTAGAACAAGAACTTGATATAGACATTGAAAGGTATTTACATTATATTTTTAGATGGTACTACATTATGTACTAATTAATTGATATTAAATTATTTAGTTCATCATCACAAAATTTAACAATTCAAAATTCTTTAACCTCTAAAAAACGAAACATCGAAGAATCAACCCGTGATAATAATGGTAAATAATTGTTTGACTTGATATCGTCTACTTTATTTTATTTTTTTTTTTTGTTTATGTTAATATTTGCTTTATTTTTCATTTTAACTAAATTTAAAAATATTTAAGTAGGAAAACGTATTAAAACTAGTTCAACAAATTAAAAATTTCCGGTTATCAACAGAAGTTAATAAATATTCGTTGTAAAAATTAAAAGAGATTTTTTTAGACTTATTGGATTCATTTTTATTTATATATATATAAACATTACTTATTTTTCATAATTTGTGTGTAAGAATCAATAATATTTAATAAAATAAATATTTTATAAACTTTATATTTAAAAAAGTTCGTTAAGAATTGATACATAATTGAGTGAGATAGAAACGAACCAATCATTTAACTGACTATTTAACTAACTCTTTAACAATTGATTAATTATTATTTATTTATATTCTTCTTATGTATTGAATGCTACGAATACAAGTATTTTATTATCATGGAATGTGGAATTTGGAAATTTAATGTTTATATTCACGATCCTTATATAAATAAAATTATAACCACAAAGAATTTTTCAAAAGAATGTCATTGAAGTAAATGACTCATGACATGAAAATATTGAGTTTCTTTGTTTTAATGCTTGTTTTGTTGTGTGTAATCTGATAAAATCATGATGGGTTGCGGAATGGATGATTGAAATACGAAAGTATACAGTGCAATTTCTAATAAGCTTTCATGAGATCTTACTTATTATAATTTAGTAAATTAAATTTTTGATATCAAAAATCTGGAAAAGAAACAATTTATAATTATTTTTTTACACGTGGTTTTTTTAATTTTAACGTAATAACAAATGAATAAGTTTTCTTTAAAAAGAATATGAATTAAATACCTACCTTTATTATTTAATAATTTAAAAAACCCTAGCGATGCCGTGTACAGTATAATAAAGACCTTGTCGGACGATTTCCCGAAGGACGTATTCCCGAATTTTTTGCCTGAGTTATGCAGAGTTATGCACGAACATGTGATCAGTCGGGCGGCGTTAAAGTTTTTGGGAAAATGTCCTTCGGGAAATCGTACTGTAACCAAATAAAGATACTGTATATCTAAAAAATTATCCTATTCCGAAGAATTTTATGTAATAAAAGTTAAAATCATTATTTATTAATTTTGTAATAGTACTTATTTTTTTAAAAAAAAAGCGGATTACTTCTGTTCACTAATGCTCGCACTACCTTTGGATATCAATGACGATCATCACTACCAAAATTAGGAAGTTATGTAATTGAAATTTTATCCTAATGCTGGTATAGTACTGCTGCAATTCTTATGATTATCACGGCCCTTTCTGTTTGAGCATTGATTTGATAATATAGATATTGTACGGTGGTATTTACATTGGTTAACATCATGAAGTGACGTTAACAATATAAATACGACACCGTTCAATATCACATTGTGTTACGGTTCGATCTTCTTGGTTAGTTTTGTGATTTTTTTTTAAATTTGGTGATTCCTCTAATAATACATCCTTTACAAACCTCATTTGTTTATTGACATGTTAATAATTTTTTAGAAATATTCGTAAAAGAAAGGTATTGTGAAGCCGGCGAAACTTGAAATATATTATTAGGTATTCAAGAATCAATGACCAAAGTAATCATGTAGAATATTAGGTAATCAAAAACTAAGTTATCATTGAGCAAATGTTTATGAATATTATTAAAATAAATATTATGCATATTAGGAAAAGTTTGGCGGAACTTTATGAACTTTTTAAAGAATTTTTTTTTGTCTTATTAATTTAATCAAATAAATTTGATCATTAAAAACTATATTGTTCACTTTTTTATAAATAGTTCTTAAATTTTGTAAAGAAATACTTATAAAAAATAACATAATTTTTCAACTGTTATTTAATCAATAATACTAAACAAAAAATATATAAAAATGACAATAGAATCTATTCATGTTTGTCATTTAAATTCTAGCTTAAGCTTTTTGTGAATCCTGAAGATAGTTTTGATTGAACTTATGTGAAATGATATAGAAACATGGGAACATATTTGGATATGCGTCAATAATGAAAAAGATATTAATGAGATCATCATTAATACGTTAGTGGAATTTGAAGACGAGTATACCACTAATAATCAATTGGATAAATTAGAGTTAATAAAGAAAGTAAATGGAGAATTTATATCAATTTATAATGAACCTTCATGTATAATAACTAGAAAAATGAAAGCATGGGAGATTATTAGAGTATTTAAAAATTTTCCCTTGAGATTCATATTCACTTATAAAAAATGATACATATGCCTTTAGGATTTTTTTGATTGGCTTTGAGTAAAATGTTTAGGATAATAAATGCAAATTCTTCTTTAATTAAATCATCAGTGTCTTCGTCATTTTGTTCATTTTCCTTTATTTTACTCTGGATGAACACAACTTATTTATTTCATCTTTGGAATGATCCAGTTCGGAAAGTGGCCAATCGGAAAATTGATTTCAGGAAAATGATATTCGGGCAAATGATCAATCGGCGATACTCCTTTTTCCGATAATTATTTCTTTCTGGATTGGCAATTCAAATGATAGACATATCATTTAACTAAAAAGTTTTATTCTATTGTAGATATTAA
>JADRCO010003071.1:0-11233 GCA_021464525.1 Rhizophagus sp. LPA8_4_AMF
AAAATCTTTAAAAATGATGGAATAAATTATAATTTATTAAATTAACCAATAATATTAAAGTGCGATTTTTCCTAAATCACGTGATTGTCTGAGCCCCACCTTTTGCTATAGGTCCGCCCATATATAATAATATGCAGTATATATGGGGTTGCAAGTTTTTAAATACTTTTGATGATAGATTTTTCTATTCATATTTTATTTTTGAAGCATTGCAAAGTCTTTCTGCAAAGTACTAATTAATGTATGACTATTTGAAGGACAGGTTTTCTTCTTATTATAGTTAACATTTTAAGGAATGTAGATGTAATAATTTAGTGTTTTTTACTCTTTTTTTCAGTTTTCCTTTAGATTCTAGGAGTATTAATAACTTTTTTTTAATTCAAAAATTTTCTTTTACTGATATTTCTGAATTTTAGACTCTTTGGATTCTTTTAAAAATCTGAGAGGTATTAAAATATAGATCTACTAATTAGAAAATTTGATATATTTTAATTTTTTGGATTTTATAGATTGATTCATTAAAAGGATAATTGTGATTGGATAATTTGTTTTAAATTAGGCTAACATTTATTGATCACTAATTGTATTGACCAAATTAATTTTATACAGTCTACCCTTGATATAGTGAAGAAGTTGTTTTACACCTCAAATTCATTATAGCAAATTAGCAAAAAATTTGAAGTATTTATTTGATTAATTTTTTCGCTATAGCGAAAGAAAATTGGTATATTTATTGGCTAATTATTATGTATTTCATTATATCAAAATTCGCTATAAAAAGGGTATACTGTACAGTTTTTTTATTTATTTTAGATTAGTTTTTAATATATCTATTTTGTGTTATTTTACACATATTAGTAAATAGTCTAGATTAGTTGTTAGTCTCAAAGATCTAAATAATAGATGCAATTAGACAGGCCAACTTTTTTATTTTACTTAGTAGTTAAGTCTTATGAAAATCATAAGAGAACTTTGAATAATATATATATAAATTAGTTGAAAATTTAAAATTTACTAAGGTCAATAAGCAACTATTTTCAGTTCTATTAAGCAAACTCTTATTATGACTTTGAAATTTTTATATTGTTAATAAGCAATCTATTTTGTGATCATTTAATGAAAACAAATTTATTTATTTAATCTTTTATTTATAATCATTATTTTATTATTAATATTAATTATTATTACATCATATTAATAATTCTATTTTTAATAGTATTACAACTAATAAAATTGCTATGAATCGCTGGCAGTGATCATTGTTAGAGTCACGTGATTTTTTATAATATATAATTTGTCACCTGCATCACATCTGTCTTGTCTCCATTTTTACTAAGTATTCTAGGAACTTAGAATTTTTCAGTATGAAAAATCCTATTTGTCACTCTTATTCATCACGCCTAATAATTTCAGCCCATTTTATAATTCTGGCCAGAATTCCTTTTTTTGTAAAATTGAGTAACATTACACAATCAAACAAAGGCAATTTTGCTTCTCATCAAAAATGGAGAAATATGTTATACAAGCATCTAAAAAAGGAAATTTTATATTGATTACTTAATTCTGGCTAAAATTAAAAATCACGTGACATTGGTGCCAGTGATAAATAGCAAACTCCTACAATTAAATAGTTAAAATATTACATATTACTTTTATTAAAACTAATAAATTATCACTAATTATTACTTTATTTGATTTAAAATGATATAGAATATTTTGAAAACAATAATGAGTAAATAGTGTATAACCTTCTACAATTTGACTTGCTAAAATATTGAAATGAATTAGTATATATATTTGCAATGAAATATAAGATAAATCTTTAATTTGAGTAATTGCATTTTAATTATAACAATGATTATCATACTAACTTTCATAATACATTGCTATTATATATTATTTTGGCAATATAAATTTTTATTTTATATAGTACAATTACATAATTATTTTACTACAATGGAAAACTTTAATATTTATTGACTAATTCAATATATGTATAGTTAATTCTTGATAAAACAAATTCTTGATATAGCGATTTTTAATGATTACATGATATTCAACCAATTAAATAGAATAGATTTCCCTTATTATAGTAAATTAACCAATCAAATTGCTTAAATTCTTTACTAGAATTTTATAGTGAAATTGAAATGTAAAACCTAGGGTTCTTTATATAAAAAGTTGACTGTAATTGTAATATATATGTGCGTATCTTAACACTAACTCTAATTTTTTTAAGGGTAATCCCATATTTTTATAGTACAACCATGAGTACAGTCATTTAAATTGGCACCTCTTTGATTGGTTAATATGAAATATCTTGTATTTTACTAAAATTTGATCTTATTTCATGGTTAATATTACGTGCATTTTTACTTAGCTAATTTAAAATGCCTACTTACCCTGCTTCTAACATTATCACACTTAATTAAAATGGTACTCAATATACTTATACAATTATTAAAGAAGGATATTATCCTCAAAATAATATACTTTATTACACTTCTGCTCGTTCATATAATAATACACAGTTCAAGATTTTAGACGATTATCTAATACAAACAGTTGGGGCAGAGGTTCTTCTAAACATATAATACAATGTGAAATTATTTATGTCAAGAAAATACCAGTTTTTAAAATTTCATTTGGAGAAAATTTTCAAGCATGTATAGAATCTATATACTCAGCAACAAAAGCAGTAAATGCTTATTTACAAGTAAGTTATATTGAATTAAATATATTGATACCATTTGTATATTTAAATTAGTATTAACTTTCAAATAGTAGATAAAGAAACCTAATACTCAAGCTTGTCTTTCTAGGGTACATGTGTTTTGCCTTAATAGTTAGAAGTTATAAAAAGAACGTGAAAGAAAACACAGATCTCATATATTTAAACCTTTTAATAAGTTAAGCAACTCTATGAAAATTAAAAGAGCATATATGTTTAATGAACAATTGGCTGTTAATTTCACAAATACAACAGCTAAATATTTTCATCCTGATGATTGTCCAATACTTCAAGAAATTTGCTTTACCGTTCAAGACAAAAATTTTCAAGCTAGTTTTGGAAATCAAAATAAAGAAAAAGAAAATTAACGAAATGAGGCATTTACTAGAGTAATAGACCAGAGACCTATTGCATGAGATTCATATTAAAACTTAGTTGCATTACAACCTAAATTACTATGTGAAACTACTATCTATAAAACAAAAAAAAAAATTAATAAGAAAATGAATAATACAATTCCTATATCAGTTTTAAATATATCAGACCAACCATCTTCTACTCCAATTAATGAAAATCCAGATATTAATAATCCGGAAATTATAGAAGAAGTTTTGAAGTATATTGGTAAAGCTGGATATCGTAAAATTACAGATATTTTACTTTTTATACTTTCAGATCTTATAAATTGACATGTTATTAATCCTGATAATCCAATTATTAATTTATAAATATCTGGTGATGGAAGAAATGTAGGACGTAAAGTTAAGTATGTGAATGATGTGATTATTAATGCGTAATATTAGATGATATTGTGAACCTGCATAAATCTGACTATTATTATACAATTATTTATATTCAGGAACTGAAAATTACGAATTATTACAAAGAATGATAGTACCAATATCTAGAGAACTAAATGATTTGGTATTAAATGGATTAAGAAATTCAAACAATATAGTATAGATGATCAACCCATATTTTAGCAGTAATTGGAAATTCATAGCAATAGTACTTGACTTTAACACTCCTAATTCTAAACATTTTTACCCTTGGTGTCTTTGTATAAAGGAAAATATTGGAAATAAACACAAAGTTTATATTATTGAAAAAACTAAGGAATCAAATCAAGTTAAAGCCACCATCAGAACATATTAAACCTCTTTTACTTCAAATAATTCCTTTAAATCACTATGTTTCAGATGAATTACATATAATGTTGTAAATTTGGAATAGGTTATGGGATTTAGTACTTCAAGAATTAAAAACACAAAATCAATTTAATAATTTAGCAAGAGTAAAGATTGTTGCTGAAATGCATAGGATTTCAATTTCATTCAATTTTTGGCCAAAACAGGAAACGCAAAACTGGTTCTATACATTTCTAATGGGAGAAGATAAAGAAATTGCATTAAAAAGTTTTAGCTTTCAAGTTATTTTTAATGAAGAACGTGCATTTTTGATCAATCAATTATGGAGGAATTTCCATCAATTTTATAATAATATGAAATCTCAAAATATTAATTTAAGTTACTTTTCAAACTAGGCAAAGTAATAGTTAGATTTATTTCTTACTTCCTCCCAAGGTGAGTTCAATACTATTACTTTCAAGATGGATTTATATCGTCCAAAAGACGTAATACCTTACATGCATGTTTTAGTTTACCATTTACCTGAATTTATAGAACAACATCAGAAGTTTGGATTAAGTGCTTTTTTTTGTGCACTTGTTGAAAAAAAACTATAATCAAGTTTCTGCATTTTTTCAAAAAACTATGAAAGACAATGGAAAGGATATAGAAAGAAAATCAGCAATTTTTGAGATTTTACATTATAAAAATAGATCGTTGTATTTTACTCAAAAGGGTACTTTAGATAAATACTCCAAACTACAACATATTTACGTTAAAAAATTAAAAAAATAAAATTCGTGTATATATAAAAATATTTTTTTTGGTTTATTCATATAAATACAATATATAATAAAATTCTAAAACTCTATTTTAGTTATGAATATGTCTTCAAATAGTATATATATCTATAATAGTGAGACTTATTATGCACAAAATTTTAAATAAATATATCCTGCTAAAGTTCTATTATTTTTTGTATTTTCTTTACTTTTCTTATATTTCCATTCAACCGTTAATTTAGGTAAGTTAAATTTTGTTAGCCTATTTTTTGGAATCTGATCATCATGTTGATTAGAGAGACTTTCTTAATTAGCATCTGCTTCAACCTGCGCATCAAATAACATAACAAAAGTATGCTGATTACTATCAAAAAATTTGCATCCCCAATTTGAATTATTAAATAAATTAGCTACTTGTGTATATGCATCTGGATCTTGGAAAAAACATTTATAACTACCAGTCTGATAGTTATAATTATGAATATAACCTTCAAAGACTCCAAAAAATAAGCTTTCCAGATAAGGTAAAAAAATAGTTTGTCTACCTAACTGAGAAAAATGATCTTTTAGTTTACCTTAAATAATATGAACAAGCTGTGCTTTGAACTTGTTTATTGCTTCTAAAGGTAATATATACAACTGTTTACGCTGCATATTATATTTTTGTACAATAGTTTTATGTCTTGTTAAACCAGATTTACTTCTATATGAAGCTTTACAAACTGTACATTCATGTAAAGTGGAAGAAGTAGTTGGTGAAGGAGATGGAGTGGAAATAGGATTTTGATTACTTTGATAGAAACTTTGAGAAAAGAAATTAACAAAAGTGTACATATTTTTGCGAAAAAATATTTAAAAAAATTATATAAAATAGTAATGAAAACTTTTAGCAATTTCAATATTCTTACTTATCAATAACACTTGATCAAAGGTTGGAACGATTGGTTTAACATCAAAATGATTGGTTAGATGTTAAAATACGTTAAATCGTTAGGATGATTAGTTAAATCATAAAAAAAACAAAAATTTTTTTCTTCTCGTGTATTTAGGGGTACTTGCATCAGCTGATAAACCAAATCACAAATCACAGTTGCAGAAATCAGCTGATCAGTGACCTTAAAAAGGTCCAATTACAATGATACGCGCATATGAAATAATAAATTTTTAATAAATTACATAAATAAACTACATAAATAATAATGTTATATTTATTTTCATTTGTAATTTTATCAATTTGTCTTTATTTAATGATTCAAATTGTTGTAAACTAATTGTTGTAAACTTGTAATATTAGCTGTTATTGAGAACTCCGCTTACTTCTAATAGAGGTCACCCACAGACTTAAGATAAAAATTATATGTAAAAGTTTGTAAATATCCTACTTTAAATAGATAAATTAAATCTAAAAAAGAAACTAAAGGTTGTTATGATTTTTTTCCTTTTTAGACTCATTAGGACCTTGAAATATATGTGTAGAAGTTAGGTCCACAAGTGGTCTAAAATACGCATTCTTTCAGGGCTGGAATTATGATAATATTAGTCATTATCTATAAAAGGTAATAAAATTTTGGCCTGCGTTATCTAAAAAAGAAAAGATCTACATAAATATTTGAAACTGTTATACGTAAACTCTGACCTGACCTTTTTATATATATTTCAGGGTCCTGACTCATTAACCAATAGAATTAAGAATTAAAGTAAGATAAAAATCATTAGTAAAGGGTCAATTTCCTACAGTGATCTTTATTATAAGTAAGTGGGATTCTTGTTATTGTCTTCTAATTTTTTTTCATCACTTTTCACGTTATTTTATAATTGCATTATAGAATCATCATTATTTGTAAAATGTGAAATTATATGACTAGCCTTATTTGAATTAATAATATATAATTTTTCATGTCTAATTATATATATAATTTTAATTTCAATTAATTTTGAATTGTATATTTCATGATGCCTTTATAATGCAAAAGATATACCTAATAATTGGATCTTTTTAAATTATGTTAATATTTATGATGTATTATTAAAACTTTGATAAATATAATATTAAAAAAATCTTATTATGAATTATAAAAATTCCTTGTATTGTTTAAAGTTGAAATAATTTATGTCTGATAAATTGATCATCAGTATTTTCAAATTTGATAAATCAAAAATATTATTAATTATTTCAATAGTATATTTGAAAGCTTATCTAATTGCATTAGAGATTTTTCTATCAGTTTCAAAACTTCATCTGAATTATTTTCTGAATTTGACTTAATTTCAGTTAATACTTTCAAATTTTGCTTTTCTATTATTACAAATAGCAGTAATAATAAATAATTTGTATTTAAAATAGGATCTATATCAAGTACTTTGATAAGTTCAGTAAGAATGCTTAATAGTTGATAAAATATCAGTATCTGACCGCCAAGTACATAATTTATTAATTGAATTAATATCTTCTATATTATAATCAAAATAATAGTCTTTGAAAGAAATATTAAAATTAAATAGATAATTCAATAAATCATAATTATACTAATAATATATTTGCTTATTTTTATGCATTGATTTTTCTTTTTCTAATGTAATATATTTAGTTTTTAATTCTTTAATACATTGAGAAATTTTTTAGAACTAATTGTAGTAATTCCGTCCAAATAATTAAAATTAGAATTAATCTGATATGCTATATCAAAAAAGGCGATTTCTATTTGTATACAGGGTGTTTAAATCCCGTATCATGTGACATTAGCATTTAGTATAAATCACATGATTTTAAACTAAATTTTTTATTGTAAAATTTTGCATATATAAATGGTAACAAATGTGGCATATACATAGATAGTATAAATGCTATAAACTGTTAGCTATAAACCTTAAGTTTCGTTAACAGTATTATTTTGACACGTCTTTGAGTAATGCCCATATTGCTTACAATTTCCACATCTTCGCCCTTTTGCCTCATCTACAACATTATTATCAGCTACATTAACTTGCATACTATTTTTTAAGACCTGTTTAGATCCCTTAGGTAAAGACACTTTCACATTCAATTTAAACTTCTTCAGAGGACGTCTTTTGCATTTAATAACAGTTGGATTCTTAATAATGATAGTAGACAGTTCAATAGTTGAAGGTTCTATTTTCGTCTTATTTTAGACGTCATAAATAAAACTTTTGAGCAAACTTAATAATTTGCACTGTATATTACCCTTAAGAGCACAATTAATAGCCTTCTTTGATAATCCAAATAACTCTGCATATACAGATTTAGTTGTAATTACTTTTGGTTAAGGTTCAGCTAACTCGTAAACAGAAAAAAGTTGATAAAAGTCAACATTCAATTTAAATTCTGTATTATTATCATTTGATGAAATCTTATCACAAACTGGAATAGGAAGACATTGCTGCAGAAGTTCATTTTGATTAACAGTATTGCCATTTAAGTACCATCGATTTGGAATCATGCTTATATGGAATACAGCATGTTGTGAGTAAGTGCCGACGCGAAAAAAATGCCGACATATTAATCCTTTGTTGATCAAAAGCAGGCAGGAGCATAGATGTGATCCTTCGTTAAGAAGAATTACATAGTGACCTATTCCTTTAGTGCTGGTTGCTCAGACATTCCATACTTCCAGTATTGTGTCTAATGGTACAGTTTCGGCTAATAATCGAAATAAAATTTGCTGTGTATCCTGTACTTGTTCCCTGATTCCACTACACATTTCTTCGTTATCTATCTCCGCCTACAAGAAATATAAAAATGAATCAATCATTTAATCCAATACAATACTAATCAATATCCAACCTTCAACTTACATCCATCAAGCTTTGCCAATCTGTAATTCGTTTCACATCGTAACATACGGATTGGTTCATTTGTGATCTTTGTTTTCCAAGCATTACGGATGTTAAAAATGCTTTCATAACATCATCCACTGGAGCAAAAAACCTCATGTTCAACATCGGCATACCTATCATAGGTAACGCGTTTTTTTCAAGTTCAAAATTTTCGAGATGCTCCTCATTTTTAACGAAATCTTTAATACTAAGTAGTAAGTCGCATAACGAAGTAGCTCGATCAACTTTATCATGTATATATTTGTTAGTCGATTCTATACATTGCGTACTTTGAGCACCAGTAGTGAATCTTCTATTTGTCCAGGGTACCGCCCAACATTCCTTATTTATATAAAGTGTATCGGACAAATACTTTGCAGCTGCTGAATATTGATTAATCAACTGATTCCATCGATATTCAAATAGGTCTTCACAGAGAGAATTCCTACATGAATAAAACTTTTGGCGAAATTTCTCAAAGTTGTTTCCTAACTTTCCTTTGAGCTTTTTCTGAAGGTTCAAGTCGATATGAAAAATACACAACAAGTGTCACGTATCTGGATAGATATCCTTGATCGATCGAATCATGGAAGGATCTGAGTCAGTAAATATCACTCCTGGAGAAATACCTGTTTCGCTAAGTATGCTGTCAAATATCCACCGGTAAGTATCCAGTGTTTCATCATCAATGATAGCACATGCCACAATTCTAGTCTTATAATTATTATCAATTACAGCTACTATGCATAACATCATCTGAAATCGGTTTGTATTGTACGTGGTGTCTACAATTATAACATCTCTATATTTCCCATACAATTCTCTTTGTAGAGGTGATATCCATAAAAGGGACTTGAGCTTCCTTGAGAGAGGGTCCAACCGAAGTTTTACAATCCAAAGTGGATCGGCATCTTTCCATTTCATTAATAGCTGAAGCATCTGAGAAGCATCATCGTCACCTGGATTGTTTTTTTGTCGAAATTGATAGACCACATTGTACAAATCTTTTTTATAAAGAGGATGATCTGGATAATCATGTCTAAGTAATGGATATATAGATGCTGAATCCATTCGACCTTGAATCACATACTTTTCGATATCCGCCAGCATTTCTGGTGTTAATTTACGAAATCGTGATGCTATTTCGCGAATTACTGAAATAAGTGGATGGTTGTGTTCATTATTAAAAGAATTGATTCTTACAACGCCGCTTGACTTCGGGTAAGTGACATTTAATTTCCAAGGACATGAAGTTCTTAAAGAACTAGCATTACGTCTTTTAGTTGGATCAGAAGTCACTTGTGGTGCATGAGATCCCGATTTAGTACATTCATAAACAGCTCTTCGCACCACACCTTCAACTTTCTCACTTGTTCTGATTTTGTAGCTAAAACCTTCTTTTAGTGCAAACCTGTTAATCCAATTCTTAAAGTTGTTCCAGGTGTTGAAAATTAACTCAGTGATCAGTTCTAAGGAATCTGTGTGCTCCTCTAATTTATTATTATTATCATATAAAGCCTATTAAAAGTATTGGAAATTCAAATATCGACATTTTGATTAGAGAGGCTAGAATACAAAATTTCTGCAAAAATATCTGTCCTATACAATGAATAAAAGAAATTGTATCATGTGAACCAAAGAATCCAAAACATCATTATTTTGATCATTAAAAGGTAGATTATCACAGGCGGTATCATAAGTAATATTTTCGTTGTTGTCTCCATTAGAATTTTTTTCCTAGTTGCTAATACTTTCCCTTTTATCAGAGAAAAAAATATCAGACATTTTATAATGAAAACAAAGAGCAAAAATGAAAATAAACAAAAGATCTGATTTATGATTAATACAGCCACCGCTTTAAACAATAAAAAATGTACCATCGTACGATTTCAGAATGACAGAATATAATACTTTATTTTTGGATTAATGACATGTGCAACAAATATATACTTTATTTATATAAAAAAACATATGTAACAAAATATAGGAAAATAAATACAAACTAATACCATGTTTTTCTAGTGTTTTCTATAAATTTATCACGTGATTGGCTATCCAGGTTCAAACATCCCGTATAAACTTTAAAATTTTCTTAAAAATAAAACAATTTATTAATAGCATATTTTGATAAAATATCTTGCGTATATTTCTTAAATTTCTTAAAAAATCATGCACATCAAAAGTTTAAACATCATCTTAAAAAAATCATGTACATCATACAGAAATTGTATTACACAATTACAAAATATTATCCCCCATAATAAATTAAAAATTATCAACACAAATTCAACAAAACTTAATAAATTTAACAAAATTTGACCAAAATTAATAAATTTTTACCAGAATTATCAACACAAATTGAACACAAATTGAAAACAAATTCAATCACAGTTTATTTTTGTCACACCTATATTGTTAAGATAACGTATTTTCTGGCCAATCAAAATTAGGCTGTTTTTTGCATGTGATTTAAATATTTAATCATGCATGTGTTTTTTGTCTTATTTATTTTTTTGTCTCTTATTTTTTTATTCTTTTGTTTAATATTTTTTAATTTTTTTTGTCTCTTCTTTCTATTATTTCTTTCAATATTTTTTATATATTTACATATATTTCATAATTTATTGCTTTGCAGGTATAGAAATATTTGTTTATTAATACTAATTATTTTCATTTTTTTTTACCTCTTTATTACTTTATATCATAATACTAACAATAATATTCATATTTTCTTTATTCCTTTTTACTTGTACTTTAAT
>JADRCO010003072.1:0-11226 GCA_021464525.1 Rhizophagus sp. LPA8_4_AMF
GAAAATTTGTTTGATGGTTAATGAAATATGAAGTTTTTTGTAAACTTTATTTTTCACTTAATTTCGTGGTTACGTGATCATAATAAATGATCAACATAAATTTCGCCCTATAAAACTTATATTATTATATATAGGGTATACCCTACCCTTAAGAAAGCAGGTTCTAAAGTGCACAATTGTTTCTGTAGATTCGCATTTATAATATATCAATCTGCAACCTTCCCAGAGGAATAGACCACTTCTTAAATATTCTCCATACTGAAACCTAAAGATTGGCAATACAGGTTTAACAATACGCAGCCTATTCTGTTAATAGAATGCCTAAGAAAAGCGTTTGTTAAAGTTATTAATTGATGTTTGAGTAACATTATGCTTACCTACAATATTTTAAAAGGACTGAACTTTGCAGGTTTGCCAGGAGGTTCTACAAATACACCAATTCATCTAATCTAAAATATAATTACGGACGCATAAGATTATAATAAAGAATTATAGATCTGCTTTCAGGACATGGCCAAGGTATTCGATTCTGTAGGAATGACGCCATTCAAATACGCTTTACAACAGATTAAATGCCCATCACCATTAATTGCGTTTATAATTAATTTATTTCAAAATAGAAAGTTGCAGGTGATCATGGCACATGGATTATCCAAAGGCTTTATCGTGGCTGATAGTATTGACCAAGGTGAAACTATATCACCATTAATATGGCAAATTTTCTATGACACTTTATTGACTTGTATTGATCAGGATCAAACACTGGGATATATCTTAAAGGATAGTTGGCCAGATACAATGACAAATAATTCTAGGGATGACATACACCAGCTAAAAGTTTCATGCACAGCTTTTGCAGATAACACTGCCTGAATCGCAAAAAATAAACAAGAAATGCAACGTATAGTAGATATCTCAAACTCGTTCTATAAGCTCAATGATATCAAGATCAATGGGGCTAAATCAGAGTTGTTAGCATAGAATACGAGAAAATCTTTATCAACGCAGATTACTATGAGATCTGAGTCATCTGATAATGCTATAGTCAAAGTTAACACACCATCAAAAGAATCTTGTTATCTGGAAATTTATATACGTACGAAACCTGGATTTGGTCATATTATCACACGCATAAAAAAAGAAGTCTCCAATTTTTGCTCAATACTAAGACAAAAAAATAACCACTGCACAAATCGTGTACATTAACAATAAGGTTCTATTAGCTCATTTAGAATATTGGACCAAAACAACATACATCAGTGAACAATAATATAAATTATTATATAATCCAATGATCAAATTATTGAAACAGAAAATGAATATTATTTCAACATCGAATAATAACATATTTACACACAAAGGCCTTGTTGATTGCGTACCTTTACATCAACATTTACGTGCAGCACAATATGCAGAATTCATTATTAGGATTAACTCCAATGATTTAGATGGTATCTCTACACGTATTATAATAAGAAAAACACAATTACGACTTGGACTTATTGACTGTATTTTCACGATAGATTCAGCTCAAACTATTGCACTTAAATGGAAAAATAGATATAATTTCAATTTTGAACTATTAAAGGAGATGAAAGATCAATGCTTTAATTTTGATAATACTTGAGTAGAGGTGGGACATGGTAATATTGCTCATGAAGGCCTCACAATTATTGAAGTATTGGCTTCACCTGAAAAATATGGTTTCACATATAGTGTTCCAGAGGCTTCTCAATCTAAAGCAATTACGAATTATTACACACGCCTGGAAAAATATCTGAAACTAATTGGCTTATCTCAATGCACGAATAAACACAGAACTTTATTATTAACATGGAAATAAATTAAACACTCTTTAGGTCTCACGTTAAAAGAAGTCTCTCCATTTTAATACAAAATTTTGGAACAACTAATAACATCTAACAGTACGCAACATCACACTCTGATGACTCAAATATATGTGTCATCAAGATCACGTCTTTTAGAAATTTCACCAAGATAGCCGTCTACAGATAGATGACACAAAGAGTGGATTGTCATGTTCAATAGAGATACTCATATCATTAGCAAAATAATAAAAAAACATCCTTAACCATGTTCATTTATGCTCATTATATTAGAGACGTTATGATAAATTTATTATCCAAATGTCAGAGTTACAATAGTATAATATACGACAACACAGCCACTTCATTATTCTATTCCAAACGAGGTTGATATGTGAATATGGCTGTTATTAACATGAAAACACTTACAACACCAATCATGAATAAGTTCTTCAGAATCATAACTCCAATAGACTTATTTAAGCAAAGAACATTGGTCTTCTCTATTGATCGCAAGCATGAGAGGAATTTAATAAACATCAATATTGATAGCACTGACTTTTCACTCAACTGGAAGCTAGTGAATTCACCAACTTTACAAAATGAACTCCTATCAATTATCAGTATTTTGTAGCAAACACTGAACCATAGGTTTAATATATACACTGATGGCTCGTTAGATCTTAATAACACAAATGACAAGGGCAATGTCATTATGAGTGCAGGCTGGATTATCCAAAATCATGACATTAGCTTCACATATAGGGTCAAATTCCATCTTTCTTCAACTCGTCCAGAGTTTATTGCGATTCTCATAGTATTACTGGCAACACCTGAAGGTAGTGAATTAGTCATTTATACAGATAGTCAGGCAGCTATAGATGGAATAAGACATATGAAACATTCAGCTAACAAATCAGGTAGATTATTTTTCAAACAGTGTAATAATGTTACCTTACAGACGATTTGGAATTTAATTGATGCTAAACAGCTGAAGTTCAACATATATAAAGTAAAAGAACATTCTGGTTGTAAGTAGAATGACGCGACAGACATGATGGCCAGGATAGGGGGTTTTTTGGCTAGATTAAATGAACAAAGGATTATTTGTATTAAGCATTTAGGTTTATATATAAGTAGTATTAGATTTTTACCTATTTGAAATAACATAGAATTAGATGTGAATTTAAGAAAACTTATAACAATAATTTTTGAGGCCCTTGATGAGGTGTGGCGGTCTACTAACAAACATTGGAAAGCTTATTTTGAAGATACCTATAACTCGTGTGATTGGAAGTGGGATATTTTGTGAAAACATGTTAAGAGCATTTTACATGGTCATTATAGATCATTTGTTACTAACAAAGAATTTAACAATTTCATCAAGCTTGCTAACAACCTATTATCCACAATCAACAATTTGCAGAAGCACTCAGACCTATACAATAATGTGCAATGTCTGACTTGTAAGAACGAGAAAGAAACTCTTATGCATATAATGATATGCACCGAACATGAAGATAGTTTTGCAGCACTTGAACATGACATTACAAAAAAAATTGACAAACATATTAAAAAGCATACAAAACCAAAATGACGTTTCATCATTAACGAATTGGAATCCATTATTTTTGAATATAAAGACACGGCTTTCCTGTTACTTAAAGAGCAAAACCGTCTAGAATTATCTCAAGGCTTAATCTCATTCACAATTTTCAAAAAGTTAATAAAGATAATTTCTAAAAAGCAAGCAGGCTTGGTCGCAAGGAAGATTATTAGACTTTTCCATCGTCACTTTAAGAAATATGTATGAAAACCTCGATGTGAAAAATTAATGGAAATAGAGCAGCACCGTAATATTACCAAATTAATGAAACGTTCTTACTTAAAGGACACTTCCACTAGCACTTTTACACAATCGAATCAACAGCTTTTTTCACCTAATTCTATTAACAATAACAAATAAAGACTCATGATTTGCATGGAAAGATGTAAGCCCATCTCACATCTTCTCTTTCTAATAGAAAATCTCATCCTTGAAAATCTGGTAAACCGATTATAGGTAATTCGCATTTGTTAATGAGTAATAAAAACAATTTGGCAGCGTAGCAGGTCCCTGAACAGCCTTCCAAAGACCATAAGGAGAAAATTTCTAAGATAGTCTGTTTTATCACGTGATTTACTTGCGTAAGAAAAATATTCATCGACAGTGCACAGAGGGGGTCTATTAATTATAGATGACAGATAATTTACAGATTCAATAAATTAGTATAGCTGAGTTATTATTTTTACCTTAGGTATTAGATCACAATAGTCTGTATTAATTATTCTGTAAATGTGCTGCGAAAAGAAAAAAAAAAAAAGTATTATTTAATACTTAACTTAAGAATAATCTTAAATATTTTTTTAATTAAAACAAAAACAACTTATTATAATTTTTATATAAGTAATTTATTAATAAAATATAATGTATATTATACAATTATATTAATTCAGAATTGATATCAAAATATTAACTATATGTTTTTATAAAAATAAATTAAAAATTTTTCAAGAATTTTCTATTAAATATTTAGAATTATATTTATTATTATCAAAAAAGAATTTTTATTATAATTTTACAAGATAAATATACACTATCTAGACAAAAGTAGTATGACCCTTTATTTTTATTAATCAGTAATTTTATAAAAACCAGACAGTTTATATTAATAAATATAAGAAATATATATAAAATGATAATTTTTACAATTTTAAAATCCAAGTTTTCTTCTGATTAAGACATTATTAATAAAATGCAATATTAAAATTAACAATTATAATTGATAAATATAGTGTTTATCTTTCTTTTTGAACTAAGTTTAATATAATTTTTCTTTAAATTAAAGATATTTTATTAGAAATTAAAATTTTAATTTTATGAATTTACTATACATTTTGAATTCTATTTACTAATAAAAATTAATAGTAATTTGCCAGGATTCTAAAGAATATATATATAACTCAGATAGTACTCAAATCCAATTCCAAATTTTAATATAACTTTAAACATCTAATTTTATTAGAAGTTTTATACAAATCAGCACATAAGTTTAAATTTTAACATAAATTATACAATTAGAAATCTGAGTATATATTACAAAAAAATTTCCATCTAAAATTTCTATTAAAAATATTTTAAGTAAACACAGAAAAATTTCCAAAAAATTTCCAACTAAATCTTTATCAAAAAATATCTTAAATGAATATTTAGAAAAATTTTCAAATAAAATCAAATGTTCTAAATGAACTTTTGAAAAATTTCTTAAATTTCTAACCAAATTTCTATCAAAAAATATTCTAAACAAATATTTAGAAAAATTTTTAACCAAAAAATCTTTATCAAAAATATTTAAACAGATATTTAAAAAAATTTTCAAATAAAGTTTCTATTAAAAATGTTTTAAATAGACACTTAAAAAAAATCCCAAATAAAATTTCTATCAAAAAATATTCTAAACAGACATTTAAAAATATTTCCAAATAAAATTTTTATTAAAAACTGTTTTAAATAGACATTTAAAAAAATTTCAAATTAAATTTCTATAATTTCTATTAAAAAACATTTTAAACAGATATTTAAAAAATTTCTACCAAAAAAGTCCTAAACAGATATTTAAAAAAATTTTCAAATAAAATTCTGCCAAAAAATATTCTAAATAAATATTTAAAAAAATTTTCAAATAAAATTTCTATCAAAAAATGTTTTAAATAGATACTTAGAAATTTTCAAATAAAATCAGATATTTTAAGTGGACTCTTAAAAAATTTCTTAAATTCCCAACTAAATTCTATCAAAAAATATTCTAAGTAGACAGAAAAATTTCCAATAACTTCTTTATTAAAAAATATTTACAAATAAATTTCTATCAAAAAATGTTCTAAATGAATACTTAGAAAAATTTCCAAATAAAATTTCTATTAAAAAATATTCTAAATAAATACGGTTGACCCCTCTATATCTATAAGCACTTTCTGCATAAGCACTTCCTTCATTTAAGCACACTTTATTTAGTCCCAATTTTTTTATATAATATTAAAATACTCCTTTTATAATCACTTTATTAGTTATAAGTAAAATACCCCTTATATAATCACATATAATAGTGTAATTTAGGCCAAATTTATAGTACTAGCTAGAATTACAACTTTCTAACTAAATCTCTATTAAAAAATGACTTAAGCAGATATTTAGAAAATTTTTTAAATAAATTTTCTATTAAAAAATGTTCTAAATAGATCTTATAAAATTTCTTAATTTCTTTATTTTAAACAAACTTAAAAGTTTTTAAATAAAAAATTAAACAAAATATAAAATAAAAATCTGACTATTTTAATAATTGCTTATTGTCTATACAATTTCAAATATACCGAAAAATTACAAGTAACTTTATACAACATCAGATCCCAGTTTTATATGTATTCTTCAGGGGTCCTAATTTACTCCTATTATTTCATTGGTTTTTAAATGGATTGTGAATTAATTATTCAAAATTATATATAACATATATTTAAAATAAAATTATTAACACTAGTAGTCATTGCATGGTCTCGCGTGACATTAACCAAAAGAACGACATACAAGTTTTATTTAATAAAATAAATCGTTGCCGGAAGCTAGCTTACAGTACATAAAAATTGCGAATATATCGCTATTATACAATACAGAAAACTATTCTGTCAGGGGATGTACGACGATATGGTAATAATCCGCTCGTAATACGAAACACTTCTAACATCCCATCAAGAATTGGTCTTAGTAGTTAACTATTTTCGTTCCAGGAAGCTATTGAGCAAACCAGACTTATCCCTATTATGAAGGTCACATAACGTGAGAGAATTGATTAGCGGATTGCTGATCAATAATAAAATATTCGGTAATATAAATTATATGGTTCCTCATTAAAAAAAAAGAGGAAATCAAGGCCTGCGGTTGCATAGGCGTCTCATCGGGAGCTTAACGAATGTCTAGGCGAACATTATTACAGGGTGCTTCCAAATTGCTTTGAATTGCAGCTAACTGTTTGACTCCTTGCCAACTGTAACTCTTTGCGTAGCTCTAGGGATTGTAACACCACGAAGTTGACCACAAGGAATAATAAGACAGTTGAGAGTGATATCGGACATCTTGCCCAAATTTTTAGCTCCCGCGTCACAAAAAATTTAGATTTAGAGTGGAGTCTTACAGTCTTGCAGTCCTCCATTAATATCTTTATGAACGACGACCAAAGGGAGGAGAGAATAAAGGGCATAAACGTACCTTAAATTTTTTGCGAGAAAGTTGGCTGAACTTCCGCATACTACTACATGCTTTATATTTTGCTGGGAAAAAGATTTGCTGAGAAAAAGATAAGGAGATAAGAAGAGTGATTAGCATTGTTGTATGATGCAAGGAATTTGAAAGCACATGGAAATGGAATCTTCATACCTTTTCACATGATCTACCCTGCAAGACGAAAAGATAGCTAATTCTTGTAGATCTTGAAATTGCGAAGTTCTCGGCGTTTCATAACATATGCTTTTGTCGTCACTATTTACTTAAGTGGTAAGGTCTACACCACAACTAGACATTCCTTCACATTTTTCTCGGGGGGTTATTGTCGCAATTATTGTATTTATTTCTTTTTCTGTAGTACAAACGCAGCCTACTCTTCTACTCACGTGTTCAGTAACAAATCGATTGTGTTAGATGAATATCACTTTGTCCGTCTTCCTTTAATGTAGAGTGATTCCTATCTGGGTGGAAACGCGTCTGACAACTTACTATAGTTAGATTTCTTATTCCATGTAATTTTTTTACCTCTAGATAGGCTTCTACACATAGTTAGTACAAATCTTGCTCTTGAAGTATAAAATAAAAATAAAAAATAAAAAATTAGATGAATATCACCATATTACCATGTCTGAAAGTTCTGAAAGTGTTGCTTCAATAGCACCATTTGTCTGCAAATGGCTTGGTGCTCATTCTAGATCACAGCGCTTTAATACTCAGGAGGAACTTGAACATCACGTCTACGATTATCACAAGGATTTATTCAAATTAAAGTGAGTTTTCCAACTATTACTTGAGAAGAATCTTCAGTTTTTAAACTTTCTAATCTGTTCTTATACAGACAGAGCCTTTTATCGAGGATGCCTAATTTATAAATGTCCATGGGAAGATTGCGAAAAGCAACTGAGAGATATTTCTAAAGTAAAAGGTATAAAAAATATGCCAAGTACCTCTGATGCTTTAGCAATTATTTATTTATTTTATTTATTTATGTTGCTTTAGCAATTATAATAAGCTATTATTGATTTCTTATAGTACATTTGATTGATCACACCCACCAGAAGCCATTTAAGGTAGGTTCATAAAACTGGTTTTGCACTGCTACTTTAAAATGATCCCATTTCACATTGATCTTATTTCTTTTGTCTTTAGTGTCCAATCTGCAGTGTTTCACGTCAATTTGGATCCCTTGATAAACTAAATCAACACTTAATTTTCAATCACAATGATAGCATTGTGGACTTTACAGGCGCAGTCGATGTGACAAAACAGGAAAAAGGTGCTTCTATTTTAATAAAAAATTATGCTATTTCTTATTATATAATGTATATAATGTGATCGTACTTATATCATGATTATCTAAGTCGTGTTTATCTTGCCTTAATATATTTCTTTATTGATCAAAAAATAATCAAGGTGATACTTCTGAAGATGAAAATTATATCAATATGTCAAAGGAATGTTCTCTTCTTAAACATGGTGAATTTGAAGTTTATGGTCAGAAGCCTATTGTGGAAAAAAATAATCAAAGCCATACTGCTGAAGATGAAGTTGAAAATGAAGATTATCATATATGTAAAGCGTTATCTAAACTTTTTGATCGGGAATATGTTGAAAAAGTAAAAGCGGTTTACGGACTTGAAAATTATGATTTTTAACTCTATTTGTACATTCAGTTTAATTAATCACTTTATGAGTATTGCCTATTAAATAATAAACCAGTTTTTACATACGTTCCTGAATTAAAAATTTTGTGTTATATTCCTAAAGTTTCATATAGTAAGATCAATTGATAAATTTTTAATTATAATTTAATAAAACAATGAATTATCTATATTCATAAATATATAATGTAAGCAAATTTCCCTCCTTTATAGTAACAAAAAAGGGAGTCCGGTATACTTGTACTAACGATTTATTATTTTTTGAACTATTCAGAATAACAGATGATTTCACTAATGAATTAGAGGATTATTATCAAGAAAATTAATTTTTTTTACATTAACAAAAAATTAATATTGGCTGTTTATAAAACTAATACATTTATTAAGTCCGCTCTTACAAATTGAACTCATTTCAACACTTGCCACGTCTAGATGCATATGAGCAGCATTTGGTGAAAGTAACTTTCCTTTGTAGACCCTTCTGTTTCAGGCTAATTTATAAGCACCCATCTCGTACAATTTATCAAGTGTAACGCCTCCTAAGGCTTGGGCCACTCCTATTTTAGTGCGCATGTCTTGATTTCCGCTATTATCTAAAAGCCTTCTGAATGTATCAAATTGATTATTTTCGTGTACTACTCTATTATACTCTAACAGCAAGAGATCATTCCACTGGGTTAAAATATCGCAGATATCATCAGCAGCATCCTAAACATTTTCATTCTGGTACATTCTTGTGGTATCTTTAAAAAATAAAGTCAAAAAAACTTGTGTTATTTATTGGAGAGTACTTTAGAACAAAATAAAAATAAAATAAAACAAAAAGTATATTGAGGAATATTCACTGACTATTTCAAGAATGATTAGACTATCATTATTATTAAACTTGCTTGTTCCAATCTGAATTTGGAATTTTGCTACAAGACATTTTTGGTGCTTTCAACTTATAAAGAGTAACTTTATCATCTGGTTAAACATCATCTGGATTTATGATTACACCATTCAAACAATAGCCAATCTTTTCAAAAAATTGACATTTTTCTAGTAAATTGATTAAGCTTGAAAAGGAGAATAGATTGTATTTGTAAAAAAAAGAAATCCTTATGAATATATTTTCAGATTTCAGTATATATTATTATTCAAATTCAGAAAAAAATCATGTATCACATGCACTTTGTTATGGATTGTTTATTGTTTTTTTTGAATAATATACTTCTATTCTAACCTTTTTTACTCTCTAAAGATTCATCTGTATACGTCCTATTCTTTATATTCAAAATCTTCTTCACACTGGATCATTTATCTTCAATGGTATGAGGAATTTCACTTGAATGACTAATTTCACCTGAACTGTAAAGCAGAAATGCCAATCTCTAGCTGAAGTCATGATACTATATAATAGAGTAGTCAAAATCATCATCTACCCTCTTTCATTTTCTCTTATTTGTTTCATATACAGTACATAAAAAAAGTAATTAGAATAAAATTTCAAGTCAATATTTAGCCAATAAATAACCTATATCATATTAATAAATATTTATTTTTTATATGTAAACAACTCTATAGAATATTTTTGTCTTAATACACAATATGCAATTTCTTAATAAAATTTTATATTATAATGTGTTAAATTCAATCAACCAAAATTTTAAATTTTAATTGTTTTTTTATTGTTTTTCAAAATTTTAACTTTAATTTTATCATTAACGTACTGTAAAAACTTTATCAAATATACTTTATAATCCAGCAAATAAAATAAAAAAAAAATTATTAAATTTGATTAGATATTTACCATGAAACTGCTTTTTAAAATTTGCTCAATTAGTCAATATTAGGTAACTTATTTTTTTTAATGATTTTTTGAATGACTTAAGTTTTAATAGGTGGATAGTATGTGGTCTGTTGTTAATATAATTTTTGTAATTTATTTATCACGTTATAAAGAGTATATCCACAAATTTTCATATGCCACTAACATTTATTTATTGTAAGTAAATGAAAATATTTTTCTAATTACTTTTTTTGCATACTGTAAGTTCTTAAATTGCTTGATATTTTAGGTAAATCTTTGAACAATCTATACTGGATTTTGTCTTACATCACAATATTTACCAAAGCACTTATTAAATATTTATTAATAATATTTATTAAATATAAGATATGGGGACGCCCACAGCAAAAGCCGGGGCTTGGCAAATCACGTGATTTTGAGAAAATCGCACTTTAATATTATTGGTTAAAATAATAAATTATAATTTATTCTGTCATTTTTAAAGATTTTTAAAATTAGTTTTTTGCAAACTAAGGTAAAATTTTGCAAGGAATTCATTAAAAGTATTAGTTTTTTTCTAAAACATTTATATTATTTGTTAAATACAATTATAGAAAATACAAAATTTACAAATTCCTAAATAAAAAATTTTTT
>JADRCO010003073.1:0-11220 GCA_021464525.1 Rhizophagus sp. LPA8_4_AMF
ATATAATATTCCTAAAATATATGGAATATCCCAAAATCCAGATACAAAAGATTATGTTATAGTACTTAATAATAGTTATTGCGAAAAATGTGGTGAAATATATACATATGTAGCTTACAAATGGTGTAAACCATGTCAAATAAATAATATTAAACAAAATTTTGTAGATTGGACTAGTGGAAATGAAAAGGTTGATAATATTATTCAAGAAATGCAATTGAAAATTGAAAGTGTTTTTAATATAGTAGTTGAATGGATACCTTATGACCAATTTAACATTATTAATGAAATAAGCAAAGATGGTTCTGCTAGAGTATATTTGGCAATATGGAAGAATGGTTTATTATAATATAATCATTCAGAAAGTAAATATGAAAGAAAATCTAATAAAGAAGTCACTTTAAAATACTTAAATAAATCACAGAATGTTATTAATGACTTTTCAAATGAGGTACAAAACTTATATTTTTTTTATTATTTAGTCTTTAAAGTACTTTTATTATAACATTTCTTATATTAACAGGTTAAAGCATATTCCATTAAAAGAGATGAATATAATATTCCTAAAATATATGGAATATCCCAAAATCCAGATACAAAAGATTATATTATAGTTCTTGATGGTTATTGTGAAAATTGTGGTGAAATATTCACAAATATGTCTTATAAATGGTGCAAACTATGTCATATTAAACAAAATTTTGCAAACTGGACTAGTGGAAATGAAAAGATTGATAATTTTATTCAAGAAATGCAATTGAAAATTGAAAGACATGATGATATAGTAGTTGAATGGATACCTTATGACCAATTCAATAATGTTAAGAAAATCAACGAAAATGGTCTTTCTATAGCAATATGGAAGAATGGTTCATTAGAATATAATAATGAAGAAAGGAAGCATAAAAGAATACCTAATAAAGAAGTCACTTTAAAATGCTTCAATAAATCACAAAATGTTATCAATGACTTTTTAAGTGAGGTATGAAACTTCTAATTTTTTGTATTTGATCTTTAAGATTACTTTTATTATAATATCTTTTTATATTTAACAGGCTAAAGCCTATTCAAATGAAAAAAGTAGAGAAAAGTTTCCTAAAATATATGGAATATCCCAAAATCCAGATACAAAAGATTATGTTATATTACTTAATAATAGTTATTGCAAAGAATGTGGTGAAATATATACATTTTATAATTGGTGTAAACCATGTCTAATAAATAATAGTAAACAAAATTTTGTAGATTGGACTAGTGGAAATGGAAAAATTGATAATTTTATTCAAAAAATGCAATTAAAAATTGAAAGATTTAGTGATATAATTGTTGAATGGATACCATATGATCAGTTTAATAGTATTAAAGAAATAGGAAAAGGTGGTTTTGCCACAGTATATTCAGCAATATGGATGGATGGTCCATTAGGATATAACTATTATGAAAGGAAATATGAAAGGACACCCAATAAAGTAGTTGCTTTAAAATGCTTATATAATTCACAAAATATTACTAATGAATTTTTAAATGAGGTATGAAATTTATTTTTTTAAACTTCATTAAATACTTCTGAATGATAATCATTTTTATTTTTTAATAGGCTAATGCATACTCTATTGATGCCTCTAAAAATGAAATTCTCTGGATATATGGGATATCCCAAAATCCAGATACAAATGACTATATCATTGTACTTGAATATGCAAATGGTGGAAGTATCAATAATTACAATAATAATTTTATTAAGAATTACAATTGGCATGAAAAATTGGAAGTACTAAGTTATATTGTTGGTGGTCTTAAAAAAATTCATGAAAATAAAGTAGTTCATTGTGATTTTCATACAGGAAATATATTGATATCATTTAGCAAAGATAGTTCTAATGGTTTTGGAAATTCTCTTTGTTATGCGTATATTTCAGATATGGGATCATGTGGAGAAGTTAGTAGTATAGATAAAACAAAAATTTACGGAGTTATGCCATTTGTAGCCCCTGAAGTATTAAGAGGAAAGCTGTATAGCCAAGCAGCAGATGTTTATAGTTTTGGTATGATTATGTATTATATTGCAACTGGAAGACAACCTTTTGATGATTGTGCTCATGATAGTATTTTAGCACTAAATATATGTAATGGAAATAGACCTGAAATAAATGAGCAGGAAGCACCAAAATGTTATATTAGTCTAATGAAAAGGTGTTGGGATCCGAATCCGGATAATAGACCAAGTGCTATTGAAATAGAGAAATTAATAGAATTGTTCATTGATTCCAATAAAGATGATGAAATTAGAAAGCAAATTGAAGAAGCAGATGAATATAGAAAAACAAGTCCTTTATCTATTAGAAATAGCCAATCAATGCATCCACAAGCTTATTATACTTCTCGATTACTCAATAAATTTACAAAAGAACTTCCAAAACATGATGATACTTTCAATATATCGGCAGAAGTTATTGATTTTACTGAGTATGTAATGTTTACTTAAATTATTGTTTATTCTTATTGGAAATTTATTAAATTATAAATAATTTTATAGATTATCAAACAAAAATGAAAAATAAGTCAATTAGAAAATAAAAGTAAATGTTCTATACATGCAGCTGCACCAAATATAAAATATATTTTATGAAAAATTCATTTTAAAAAAAAGTGATGAATATAAAATATGAAAGGTGTAACAAATTGTGAAAACTCATATTTTAACTACAAAAATTTGATAAAAAACTCCTTATTTTATATAAGATGTAACAAATTTAAACCTATTATTAACTATTAACACAACTTTATAATTAGCTTTTTTTTTGTTTATATTTTTGTATTTTGTTCAACACTAATTATAGAGTAATATATGTATTTTTTTTTACATAAATAAAAAAATTAGTTTGTAATTGAACAAATAAAATATATGATTTGAAAATATTGTTAATTTATGGTGATTAAAATGTAAGAAAAAGGCCAAGAATAAATATCATTATACTAGTAATTATCAATTTTTTTTTAACCTATTATGGCTAATTATTACTAGTAATAGCTTCAGTAGTGGATTTATTGCTAACATTTTCTTTCAAAAATAAAATTTTCCACTTATAATTTTATTTCATGTATCAAAATTATTACTGTATGTACTTAGTTACAGATAAACATGGTGTTGCAAGTAGACTTTACAGTATATACTGCATGTTCTTTTTATTAAATGTTATGTTATGTAATATTGTGACAATAATTATCAAGACGAAATGCAAAAATTAATACTATAATTTATAAAAATATGGTATATATTATAAAATATATAATTTAATCTAGGCTGGAACTTTATTATTAATCTCGTCAAAAAGAAAAATTTGCTAAACTCTCACTATACCATAGAATTATCACCAAGGTTGTTCTCCTTTTATTGCTAATAAATATTTAACGGCTATATTAGTATGCTTTAAATTATGTAATATGTTTAAAAAAAGAACTGTATAGTTATATATGTTAATGACTTTCTCATCATAAGTAACTTTTTGTAAATATTTACCATAATAAATATTAATATGATGCCGATTCAGATAATTTGGAAGCGAATTTGCTTTGTTCAAGCAAAAAAAAAAATATGTAGTTTGAGAATTAAGTTATTTGAATTGATAGATAAATTATACAAAAGTATTTGAGATTTAATACGTAATTTTATATACATGGTATAAAATTTCTTTGATACTATCAATTAAGAGTATAATAATGTAGAAATTTTTTATAAACTCATGTCTAATTTGATGAAATTAGATCAAAATGAATCTTTAACTAAGGTGATTTAAAAAATGTTATTATTAATGAGGAGCTAAAAAGTTATAAAAAGTTTCACGATCTTTTAGAATTTGAGTAGTAAAATTCGCCAAAACTTTAAAATCAATAATACAGTAACTTAAATTTCTTTAAAATATAGTATAGGCAAAAGAAATAAACCAAAGTTTTTTCTTTTAGAAAATAAAAATGAATAGATACTAACTATACTTATAATGCAAATAGTTATGTGATTTTTCTATTTCAAAATAAGGTTATGAACTGTTTTTGGACGGAACAATTCTTTATTTTGGCTGAGTCCGTAGTATGATTATTTATATATTTCTCTCGATATAATACATTTGAAAGTCCAATTCAATTTCCATCATAATTTGAATATTTCCATCAGGATTACATGTTCAATAAAACCATTACAAAGATATGAATCTGAACGAAGAGAAAGACCATATTTTTTGAATTTAATTTCTCACGTATCCAAAGATAAAATTCTAAAAAGAGGTTAATAATCAAATCTCAGCTTAAGTTATCTAGAAATCATAGATAATGATGTAAACTTGCTGGAAATGTTTATCATTAATTAAAAGAAAGCAAAGTTAGTCGTTGTTTGTGAATTTTTTTTGGAAAAATAATTTTACTTTTAATAATCTTTGTCTTCCTTGGTGTCTAGATTTTGTACAGAATTTTTCCCAAGTTCAGAGATTATGTTCGCAAATAATATATTTAATAAAGTATTATAAAAAAAAGATTCACAACTCGATCCAGTAATTATCTGATTAATCATATAAAACAATATTTGATGTTAAGTTTTCTAATAAGTTATGATTGAAATTTTAAACTAAATAAATATTCAAAGATTAAACGACACACTTTTTTTTGATAGCTTTCAATAATTCAATATAATTGGAAAGTTACTTCTTTTAACAACTAAAATTCATTATAGTCATATGTAAAAAAAGTATATTATTATTTCATTGCTCCTGAATTTATTACTTCCAAAAAAGTTAGAAAAGTATTACAGCAGCGAAAGTTATCCAATATTATAATATTAAAGTTAACTATAGTTATTAGTTTGCTCATTAAGTAGAATAATTAGTATATTATGTATACTAGCCTGAATTACTAACTCCAAGATAATGGAAAATTATTAAATTGTTATGGCAAAATTATTCTCAAAGTCAATAACAGAATAAATATTATAATGTACAAACACTTTTCGGTTTTCAAAAGTGGAAACACACAGTAAATATGACTTTGCTTTCTTATTTCATTACATATACTGACAATACTGACAGGTGAAGTTGAAGCTTTGTAATGATATAAACTGCAGAATCAATTTGACCGTATTACCTTTATTTTACAATCATTCTTTACAATTTATATATATATATAATTATAAAATTGTGTTGTATAAAATTTTTTTTAATCCTGTACTTTAGAAGTATTTTATCTATTAAGAAAAGGCTAAAAATTTTATAACGGGAAAAAAATCAGACATGGTTTTTATAATGAAAGATGTCAAAAAATTACTGCGCGGTGATCATCACCGCAGCAACATTAGCAAATATTGGAGAGCGGAATTTCATGTCATTTTTAATTCTCCCCAAAATTTTCATAATTCGATTTAGGAGAAATGAACAATATATACTATTAAACTCGTTCCTATAAATATAATTTACAAAATTTAATACTAAAATATAAGTAGCAATAATCTCATATTGTTATATTGTAATAGAAATAAATACAAATAATTACCATACACGTACAGTACATATAAAATAAATATTTATGTAATATAATTGTAACCTCTAATCAGTTAAATCAGTTTGGTAAGCCCAACTAAACAAAATAAATGATATATTCAAAATCAATAATTACGGATCAACAGTTATTATTTTTTTGGAAAAAGCCCAGTTGCTGTGTAGCCTGATAAACAAAATTTTTTGCACTGCCACATTTCGTTATGAGAATATTTATATATCCCTTCCTCCTTTAAAAAATCTTCCCTCCCTTTTAATTCGTATACTATCATATATACTATTTCTAAAAAAAAAATTATGTAATCTACGTATTATAATTAATACTCAGAATAAATTAGCAAAATATACATTAGTATTTACCTTCTACTATTCTTTTACATAATAGAACAACATTGGGCCTAAAATTTAAATGAGATTAAATATAAATATAGATAAATTTTTACTTATGATAAATTCCCTTCCTCTTAATATTCAATCACTTCATAAATTTTGAATATTTTTTAAATCTCCCAAATGGTTTTCTTAAAAAAAGAAATAATTTTCCATTAACAGGGTACCACTATTCATACAAAATCACTCAGACACATAATTATCAAGTATTTATGAATGGATTACTGATACTTTACCCATATAATAATGCCAATATTCGCCCAGCATGCATAAGAGATGTCAAAATGTCAAACCAGCTGAATGCTTCAAGCATTTTGTTGTAACATCTTTCGTTCAACATTCTCGACAGGCTGTAAGAGATGAGGTTAGGACTCACAATCACAGGAACCATATTCATGATACTTCTTGGAAGATTGCATGACATTCAAGATGGAGAATAGGGTCCAAAATTTAAAATGAAATTTGAACATTTTATTTGAAATAATAAATTTTTCAATAATAATTTTCCATTAACAGGTGTATACTAGCCCTTTTCATACAAGATCACCTGGGCACATGATTACCAAGTATTTATGAATAGAAAGCTTATTATAAAAATATATGATCAGAAACAGCAAGCTGTTTTGATGTAAAAGACATTAATATTTTCACCAGTGTCTTTAGAATGTAAAATTCTCAAGGTTTTATAAACTGCAACAAACAAAAAGCGAGCTGTAGAAGCAGAATAATCTAGTGGAAAATGAACTCAAAATGTTACACCCAATCAAAATTTGTTATTTTAAACTCTTTTATAGTTATATAAAAATACAAGAAATCAAACCACTTTTTTTTAATTAACAAATCAAACCATATTATTACAAATGAACACTTTTTAGATTACATTTTAAATTATACTAGAAGTAATGTTCCAAATGAAGCTTGGTAGATCCAACATGGGAAGAATAAATTCTTTTTTTTAATTAAATTATTAGAATTATCTAAAATTGAATGCAAAATTTTGGGCATTTATGTAAATTCTGCATTATGTAAAAGGCTTTTTTCTTCTATGGGATTTTTACATACAAAATATATATTGTTTATATACTCATTTTTATATCTCCTATTTTCATATAATTAATTGATTCATACTTCAAAACTCTTTATTTTCAAATAATAATTCCCATCTGTATATATCTTGGATATCAACTTGGAAATTGTTCAAAATGCAAAATAGGTATCTGTATGCTCATCTAAAATAAGTATTGGCATCATAACCATAAATATAATAAATAATTGTAGACAAATCAAAATTCTCAGAACATCAGCATCTTAGAAGTAATGGCAGAATATGATACTAAGAGAATTTTGTAAAAATTGTAACTTAAAAAATATATGTAAGGAATCAATATCATATTGAAATGAAAATTATCAGTACTACTTTTAAATCTAATACTGAAGAAAAATGAATAAATATATTGGCATTATTATACATATTGTATAGTGTTATTATTATAAGGACATTAATCTATTACAATACTTATCACAATGATTATAATTTGCCAGGATTGGTAATATTGTAATAAATTTTATAAAAGATATAACTGAAATTACTCAATTATAGAATGCAGTGAATTTTGGTGGGTAATCATATTAAACCCTGATACTCATAATAAATTATAATTTATAATTCTTATTTCATTACTCTATTAAATTTTCCAATCAAAATTTAGAGAATATGAAGAACAAAGATCACCATTTTTTAATATTAGTAAGAAAAATGAAATTTAATATGTAATTTAAGCATATATTCAAATTAATTGTAGTAAACAAAAAAGGTCAAAGTATATTTAAAAGGGTGGAAATAACAATATAGAATTTTCAGCAGCATCATAACCTAGAATACAAGGATTTTGTATTAGCAAAATCTGGTAATATAAGTGATAGAGAAATCTTATCAACTTTACATATATTTAGGTAGTACTCCTTTTTTATAAATAATTTTGACAAATATCTGAGTAGTATACATATTAACAATCTTCTATAAAGAAAAGAGTTTATTATCAAAGATTGTATTACAAAGAAAATACAATTTATCAAAAATAGAGTAATTATTAATTATTATTAAAATAAAGTTCAATATACACTTATATTATTAAGTCTTTAAGAGATTATATCAAAGAATATTCTTTAGTTATTCTTATTGAGAATCATCTACTTTACTACTGTATCATTATTATTACCAATTTAATTATAAGAGATACGGTATATATATATAAAAAAAGCTCTTTCTTGTTGATCGACTGGCCAAAAATTTTTATTAATGAGAACCAACAAAAATGTCAAATGGTCTTAATTAAAAGTTTTAAATAAGAACTAAAATGAAGGTGTACTTCATAAGAAAGGAGTTAGAATTTGACAAGATTTTTTTAAAGAAACTGACACTTTATATAAAAACAATATTTGGATTTACATAATCAGCTGCTGACCCATCAGAAAATTATTAAGAGACTTCAATTACTATACATACCATTCTCATTGACTTAATCATTATTCTGCAATGAACAGTAAAGATGACCAAATGCATTTTCTATTCCAAAGCCTCAATCTTTTTAATTATGACATTCATACCTTTATGTAGTAAACAATACTTAATTATGACATTCATAGCTTCATATAATAAACAATACTTAAGTTAGAAATATTTATATTTTACAGTAATCTTATAGAATATGGGCAACTTGTTTCTTTGGAGCATTCCTTTTGTTTTTCCAAATTTTCCAATAATCTTTGATAACATGTTTCATGTCCTTGCAGGCTTATTTTTGAATGGCTTATCATTAAAGAAACTTACTAATAAACAACATAGCATACCAAATTATGAGGCTAATATTAACATAATATTGCTAGCTCTATATATTTATTTACAATAGTATTTAATTTAATGAATATGAAAAACATCAAAGCTATATAATTATTTAATATTATACCATTTACTTTACAAATAGATTACATTTCATTTAAGACATAAAAACCAGATGGAACTCAACCTAAATCATTTTAATTAAAATATTTTTTTTGTTACTTTAAATATAAATATAAAATATATAAATGTACACAATATCCAAATAAACCAAATCAAACCAAAATATGAGTGGGCATAATTTAAACTTAACATATGACCAATTATACTTTCCTAAAGTGGAATAAAAAACTATGATATTGGTTTTAAATTATAGATTATTAGATGTGAAGTATTGCATATATAGTGAACATTTTCTATCCTAGAAGCATATGCTGTATATTAAATGTATTTAAACCATTGTTTATTTTAAATGAAATTATCCAAAATGCAAAGAAAGAAAAAAATTTGTGATTTATTTTACAAGATATGGCAAAAGCATATGACAGAGTTAACATCTATATATTAGAAAATTTTAATTAAATTTCTTAATCTATAGTAAAAGATAAGTTAAAAGAAAACTTGGTTTATTACAATATCAAAGGAGTAATGAATCTTACAAAGCTTGAAAATTTAATTAGTTATTATTACAAATCTTCAATGTTTAAAATAGCCAAAGAATTCTCAAGTATTATTGTTTTGCTATCATTTGACAGTGCCTATATATAAATGTGATCATGATAGAAGATGCACAAACTCACTAAAAGGAACTGTGGGTCCGTATTTTGATAGAAGAGAGAAGGAGTAGAAATGCAGAGTATTGGGCAATGCCCAGGTGTAGCAAGATTCCGTTCTAGGCAAGTGTTGCCGCAAAAATTAACAGTCAATTTAGAAGCACCTTCACTGCCGAGCAGTGTAAGGAAAAGTTTTAAAATTTAGTAAGAGAAAATAAGGTAAGAAAATTACAGAATGATATGATTTTATTTAATTATTCTTTAGGAATTTAATTTCAACATTTTTTCTTTGATTAGATGATGAGAGCGTTTTTGAAAGGGAAGACTGGCAGAAAGATTACAAAGAATAGGGAAAAATTTATGATGATTTTATCGATGACTTTTGGAAAAAGCCGGGTAACTTACATAAATTTTTTTTTATATAGAATTATTTAATACTGAATTTGGTTTTATTTTTTAGAGAGCACATTAGCAATGCAAATGCCATCACCACCATCTCCATCTCTACCACCTTCATCACCGTCACCACCACCTCCTCCACCACAACGATTATCTCCTCCTCCTCTTCCTCCATTACGATCATCTCCGCCTTCATCACAATTATTTCTTCAATCACATCCTCCTCCATTACAATCATTTTTTTGATCACATCCTCCTCCTTAATTACAATCATTTTTTCAATCACATCCTCCTCCTCAATCATAATCATTTTTTTGATCACATCCTCCTCCTCCACCACAATCATTACTTCAATTACTTCCTCCTCCTCCACCACAATCATCTCTTCAATCACTTCCTTCTCCATCACAATCACCACCGCCACACAACCGAATGCACCACTACCATCAAAACCGAATGCATCACCACTATCATGACCGAATGTTCCAACTGGAGGAGACACTTAGTCTAAAAAAACATGATGACAAAGAATTCATCAGAGTGAGATTTAAATAAATTAATAAAAAATGCTATTTAATTGTTATAACTACTATTATTAAATTATTAGAACATACACTAATCTACTTTTACTTTTTTTTAAATATATTATGCTTTAGAATATAATTAGACCAATCGCAAAAAAATTGTTCTCAACTACAATTTATCCAACCGGTGAAGAGATGCGAGAGACAACATTTGAATATATGACAGACCATCATGCCGATTTTTTGAAAAAATTCAAGAAAAACCAGTGGCAAGTGTTTTACGATAAGAATATAGCGCAAGATGTAAGTTTTAAACAATTTTCATACGATTTAAGCAATTTACATTTTGTTCATTAATAGATTGTTCATTAATAGATTTATCTTTTATTTAATAGCTTACATCAAAGCATAGAAGTATCCGAGGAAGTTTAACGTCAAGGGTTAAAGATATGATGTTTTCCGTTTTTAGCGAACTCAATTTAAAAACAATCAATTCAAATTCAACAGAAACTCAGATAAAGAAATGGAAGAATTCGGCTGAATTAAAAAAGTGTTATAATAAGCTTTTCAAAAAGATTTCATCTTCCGAACCTGAAACCTATATGTCATGAATTATCGGTAAATTATGGAAAGAAAAAAAAAATGCGCCAAAGATCCAAATTGCATTCGCTATTAGCATATGTGAGACTATTTTAAACCCGAATAATTTAGTCATACAAGTTAACGAAGACAAAATTAAAGATTTATGTATGAGA
>JADRCO010003074.1:0-11219 GCA_021464525.1 Rhizophagus sp. LPA8_4_AMF
TTTTTTTTTTTTTTTTTTTTTTTTTTTTTTAAAAAAAAAAAAAAAAAAAAAAAATTTAAAAATGCTATAAAATATACTGCTTAATCTGCTAATAACCCTTGGTCCACGGACATTGTGTAAACTCATTTTAAATAATCTCACTTCATCTACTTCATCTTTTTATTCTACTAATTCATTTATAGTTACGATCATCGTGATAATGATTATCCTTCATCTGTGTTAACGCGTTCATGATTTAATAAAAGCGCGATTACGTACTGTACATCTCGAAATTATTGAGCTTGATTAATTCCACGTGACTAATTGGGCTGAATATCTCGTATAATTATAAATGATGCCCGATGGTAATCTTTAAAACAGATTTTTGTCTAAGCATCGTTAAAATAGGCTATTCGATTCACCTTGTCTAATTGTGACTTCGATGAAAGGAGTTCAGCTCTTTTAAGAAAATAAGATTATGAAGCTAAATTATATTGCTCTTTCAGTCAATAAATCAAGTCAGTGGTTTAAGCAATGGCTTTTATTCGAGAGCAAAACTGAATATGTGATTGTTCTTTTTTTATTTGCCGTATTCCACAACTTGCTGTAGTATGGACGATAGCTAGTTAATATAACAAGAATTTATGAATTTTGACGTTCGTAGTTTAACATTGTTGTATAATTAGTTGATTGCATAATATTCTTCATTTCCTTCTCGTACTTCTGATAATATTCTATTGATTTTATCCTTCTTTCAAATTCTTCTTTCAAATTCTTCTATTATTTCTCCATTCAATGATTCTCCCAAATCTACAATTTTTTTCTGTATTACATTATTTACTTCATCTCGATATTTTTCTAATAATATTTCTTCAAATATTCTCCTATATTCTTCATTTATAAATTCCATATCTAAAAAATATTCTACTATAAAATCATGAAAATCTTCTGTACATTTTTTCAATATACATGGTGCTCTATACATTATTTCGTTATATTTTTTCCTTTGTTCTTCTGTTTTAACATCCTCAATTCTTCCAGATGATACTCCTGCTAATTTCCATGCTGTTGGTTCTAAAACTTTTTCTTCCATTTCCCATCCTATCCTATTTATTCTGTGTTTTGTCAATAATAATTTATCCTTTGCTAATTGTTGTTTCCTTTCACTTTCTTCCAATCTTCGTTTCTCTTCATCTCCTTCATGTTGTCCTATCGTTCCTCTTCTTATTAATCTATTTCTTTGATTATATAATTCTCGTTGTATCTTATATCTTAAATCTGATAATTCTTCCTTTGAAAATTCTTCTCTTCCATTCGTAGACATCATTTTTATATCATGTATCTTTTCTTCTACATCCAAAAAAATAGATTTATCTATTATTCTCCAATTTTTTCCGAGGGAATTTCGATTGAGAAATTATTATAATAGAAGTTGTTTGATTGCCTATATAGACGACGTTCAAATCACATGATTGGGATCCAATCAAAATATGTTCCCTGTTGTATGACTAGCAAAAAATCACAAATCGCGCTATGCCAACACATCTGTGATTCCTATTTATTTGTATTTTATTTCAGTTTTTTTTTGAAATAATTTCGTTTACTTAATTAATTATACAAATGTCATATCTCAAAGTTCAGTATGATCAAAAACAATCTCCAGCTTCTACAAAGTCTAATGATAAATCCTCCATAAATCAATTTCATAATAACCAATTCATTAATACTCAACAATACCAATCATTTACACGACTCCTTGAATCACCAAAGAAAACAAATTATGAAGAAAAGAAACCTACAACACTAGCAACATGTGAATTATCTTGGTCACATCTGGTTCATGCAGAAATCATTGCAGTTACAAGTGCAATGAGGAAGAATTCAAGGTGGTCTGGTATGAGTGATAATGGTTTGAATATGGGTGGATTAGGAATAAGTATGGGGTTGAGAGGTGGCAGAACTTCAGTTAATGAAATTGGTTATAGAAATAAGGTAATGTAAGATTTTACTTTTAGAGTGAATTAGTATAGGTATTAATTAATTAATCAATTAATATATATATCATTTAGGAAAGTCCATTATTAAGTGGATTTACTACACTTAGGGTGCAAATCTCCAATTTGTCTGGTATTTAATTTTTATAATAATAAATATTTGATTTTTTAAAAAAAAAGAAAAAATATTTATTTTTAATTTTATAGATGAGGGGGTAATAGATGCTGAAACTTTGTTAGAACCATTTCTGGAAGTAATCAAATCAAGAGACACTAATGGACCAATAACAGCAACTGCATTAGGAAGTGTAGAAAAGTTTTTAACATATGGCATATTAAATATGAATTCACCAAAATTACCAATAGCAATGACAAAGCTTTCATCCGCTGCTACTCATTGTAAATTTGAATCAAGTGATTCTGTATCTGATGAATTTGTATTATTGAAAATTTTACATGTTTTAAGGTTGGCTTTAACTTGTGAAGTGGGTAAAGTTCTCAGTGATGAAGCTCTTTGTGAAATGATGGAAACTGGTTTGAGTATGTGTTGTCAAATGAGATTAAGCGGTAAGTTTTTATATACTATTTAAGAAAATTATTTTTATTTTTATTTTATTTTATTAAATTTTATTTATTTATTTATTTTTTACTTATTTTTTTTATCTATTTTTTTATTTTTTTTTTTATTTTTTTTATTTTGATTCCTTTTTTTTAACATTTTAATTTTACTTAAGAAATGTTGCGCAGGTCAGCTGAGCATACAATGATTGTTATGGTACAAACCATGTTTGAGAGGTAAAGTGGCATCTTATTTAACATCTATAACAAATCTTGGAATATATTAATAATCACCTTTCAAAATTTAAACAAAGACTTAAATCATTGGAAGAAGAACCTGCAGCAGGATACTCACAAGAAGATAATGGTGTAAATAGCACTTCACAAGATGCCACACAAGTGCGTATGGCTCCACCAGATCCAAAATCCCCTCGTCTTCCTCTTTCTTCAGAATATGATGTCACTGAAGCACCAAATCCTTCTACATTATCACTTTCTGCAAAAAATGGCGATAATTATTCGTCTTCACTGGACGATGTACAAGATGAATTAGTTGAATTAGATATTAAAGGAGAAGAAGTTATTAATAATCCATCTAATCTAATTCAGGAAAAAGATAATAGTAATTTAATTTTGATATTTTGATATGTATTTTAAGTACATAAATACAATCATTGATACTTATTTAATATTATTATTTAGATCAAGAAAATGAAGTCTTAAATGGGGATGAAAAAGAAGCAGGTGAGTTTTTTTTTATTTAGTTTAAAAAATTTGCTATATTTAACATTTATTATTATTATATTATTATTAAGATCCAAAACCTTTTGGGTTGCCTTCGATAAGAGAATTACTGAGAGTTCTTATTTCCTTACTTAATCCACATGATCATCAACATACTGATACTATGAGACTTATGGCACTTAGTATACTAAATGTTGCATTTGAAGTTGGTGGTCGTACTATTGGACGATTTGAAACTTTACGTAATTTTGCAGTTGATGAATTATGCAAATATTTATTTCAAGTAAGCCTAGAAAATTTTATTATTAAAACTTTTTTTTTAAAAAAAAATTATATTATTAAATAAATCTGAAACTTGATTTACTTTTTTAAGCTTGTACGAACCGATAATATGACATTATTATCACTTACACTTCGTGTTATATCAACTGTATTTGGAACACTTCGTCCATATCTTAAATTACAACAAGAACTTTATTTATCATTTTTAATTGAAAGGTTAACACCACCTGCAAATAATTTAATATCAGCATTTAATGCCGAATTTTCAAATGAAAATGGATCCGGTGACTCACCACAGGCATCAGGTGTTTCAACACCTAATACAAGTCGTGAACGCCATTTACGTTCAAGCGGAGAAAACATTTTTGCTACTGGTGAAGTAAGAGAACTTTTAATGGAATCTTTGGGACATTTTACAAGAGATCCCTCATTTATGGTGGATTTATGGGTGAATTATGATTGCAATATTGATTGTGTAGATTTGTTTGAAGAACTTGTTAAATTTTTGAGTAAGGTGTGTGTTTTAAATGACTGATTATTAAATATAATTAATATTACATAATTGTAATGATATTTTAATTTTTTCATTAGAATTCGTTCTCTGATTCTACTGGATATTCTATAAGTAATTCGCATTCTGTGTGCTTAGATGCTCTTTTAATGTATGTAAATCATATGGTGGATAGATTACAACCTGAGGTATTTGATTATCTTAATATATTAGAACTTTCAAATATTTTGAATAGAATTAAATATTCATTTTATTTAAATAGAAAAATAACAATAAATCATCTACATGTGGATTATCCTGGGATCAATTGACAGCGACAGATTATAATTTTGGATTAAGACCTGCGGTATTAAGAATGAGTTATAATAATGCTAAAAAGATTTTTTTTCTCTTTTTAATATTGAATTTAATGTTATTTATTTTAATTCATATAAAGACATATCAATCTGCAGAAGAACTTTTGCGAAAAAAACAAAAGAAACAAATATTGAACGAAGGGGCAGCAAAATTTAATGAAAACCCAAAGCTTGGTCTTCGATTTCTTGAAGGTAAGAAGTTGTATAAAAATAGAAATTTAATTTAACCTTTTATTGATACTACTTTATCATTGATTTTTAGAACACGGTCTTATATATAATGATCATTCTGTTGACAAAAATACAAGTCTTGCTTCTTTTTTGAAGACTACACCTAGATTAAATAAACAATTGTTGGGTGACTATTTGTCAAAACCAGCAAATATTGATATATTAAGGGCTTTTATTAAATTGTTTAATTTTAAAGGGGTAAGTTAAATAAGTTGTATAATTTTTTAGAATAATTGACTAATAATTCTATTTATTATAGAAAAGGGTTGATGAAGCATTAAGAGAAATGTTGGAATCTTTTAGATTACCTGGAGAATCGCAACAAATCGAAAGAATTATGGAAACATTTTCAATAACATATTTTGAAACTGGGCCAAGTATGATTATAGTTTTGTGTCTTAAAATAAGTTTTTTTCAAATAAAAAAGAAAATATAATAATTGTTTTACTACAAAAATTTTTATAGCTGATATTGAAACTCAAACAGCTACGTTTGTTTTGGCATATTCTATTATTATGTTAAATACTGATTTACATAATCCTCAAGTTCGGGTATGATACTTCTCATTACTTTTATATGAATGTAGAATTTTTTATTAAAAAAAAACAATTATTCAAAAAAAAACCTATTTAGCGTCGTATGACAATAGAGGATTATATGAAGAATTTGCGTAGAGTTAATAATGATAAAGATTTTTCTCCTGAATATTTGGTAAGTTAGATATATTTTTGAAAAATTTCTTCGTTAATAGTTCTAAACCATTTGTTTTTGGTAATCTAGAATGCTATTTATGACGCTATTAAAAAAAGAGAAATTATCATGCCTGAAGAACATGAAGGTCAACTTGGATTTAATTATGCATGGAAAGAACTTTTAAGGAGAGCTGAAAATAGCGGTAATAAAAAATTATTATTAATATATCAATGATTATAAACCTAAACATTTAATTATTTTCTTTTAATTCGTTAGGCCCATTAATAATATGTGATGTGTCTGTATACGATAAAGATATGTTTGTTTCTGCGTGGAAACCTACAGTTGCAGCTATTTCATATGGTAAATTTTTAGTTCTCTTTTAACATAAAAGAATATGCAAACAACTTTTTTTAAAAAAAAAACATTTATTTATTTATTTCTTTTAGCATTTAGTACAGCACCAGATGATACAACGCTACAAAAAGCAATAACAGGATTTCATCAATGTGCAGAATTATCAGCAACATATAAATTGTATGATGTATTTGATTATATTATAATGTCATTAGCTAAAATGACGGGATTATTAGGATCAAAATATAGCAATGGAACAGCTAATAATTCAACAGTTAAAGTACAAGATACTGAAATAACTGTTAGCCAATTAGCTGTCCAATTTGGAAGGAATTATAAAGGACAATTAGCAGCAGTAGTATTATTTGCTGTTGCTAATGAACATGGAAATATATTAAGAGATGGATGGAAATATGTAAGAATTTATGTAGTTTTGATGATGATGATGATGATCATCATCATTATTATTTAATATATTTAATTAATTAATTAATTTTGTAGATATTGGAAATTTTAAAGAATTTATTTATAAATTCATTATTACCGAGTAGTATGTTGAAAGTAGAAGATTTCTTAGCGGGTACAACAACAATACCATTGAAGCCAAAAGGAGCATCAGCGATAAAACAGGAAAGAAAAAATGATGGATCATTATTATCAGCATTATCCTCATATTTATTATCACAAAGTAATTATGAACCCACTACAACGGAAGAAGAAATTGAATTTAGTAGATGCACTGTTGATTGTGTTAAAGTTTGTAGATTAGAAGAACTTTTTGCTGATATTAGGTAAGTTTTTGAAATTAAAGTTAGATAATGGAAAATGCGATTTTTTTTTAATAAAATATTATTTAAAATTTTTATTTTATAGATTATTGGAACAAGAATCACTTGAACATTTAATGAAAGCGTTAAAATTTATTGCAGATGGAAATACAACAATAAAAGTTGGAGATACAAAATTATATTCTAATAACAATTTATCACGTGAGGGTTCTTATGATCCAGCAGCCGTATTTTTCTTAGAATTAATGATTAATGTAACATTACAAAATCGCGATAGGATACACTATTTATGGTAAGTAATTGAAATTTATTGCATGATAATATATTATTATTATTATTTTAGATTGATGTTTTTATTTGCTTGAAAACAGGCCCATTTTATTTGGACATATTACTGGAATTTTAAAAGAATCTAAAAGTAATAGTATACTTTTAGTTGAAAGAACCGTTGTAGCATTATTGAGATTATGTATTAGATTAACTCATAAGGTAATATAATGAATTCATTTATTTTTTTTTTTATTTTGAATATATGTAAAAAAAAATGATTAAATTTTGTTTTTCTTTTTTTTTTTTTTTTTAAAAAAAAAAAGGATGAAATGACAAGTGACATTTTACAGGCATTAGAATTATTGGGAGCTTTGCCTATAGATATTATAAATTCGGTCGGAGAACAAATGATGGCTGGCATATTAAATTTAATAAAATCAGATGCATCATATATAAGGTAAATAAATATTATGCGTTGTTTCATTTTTTTTAATATTTTAATTTTATATAATTTTTTATTTTTAGGGGAAAGAAGCCGTGGGTTAATGTATTTACATTATTTAAAGCAACAGCAACACATCCACAAGCATCAAAATATTCATTTGAAGCAATAGCATCTATAATCAAAGAAAATAAAAATATTAATAGTGATAATTTTAACGAATGTGTCGAATTATTAACGGAATTTGCTTCAGGAACTTCCGAACATGAAAATTCATCTCAAATTAGAAATCCCAGGTCAAGAATAAATAATACACAAGCTGCTATTGTAGAGAGAGCACGTAAATCTGTTGAATTATTACATCAATTATATAAGGAGATACCTAAATTAGTAAACGAATCTAATACTTCACAAGTAGAAGGTAAGAAATTACTATAATTAATAAGAAATTGTTAATTTTAAACAAATTTACTAATTTTTTAATTTTCCCTTGAAATAAACTAGCATGGTCAACATATTGGCTACCAATATTAACGGGATTAAGTCAACAATGTTATAGTCCATATAAAGAAGTAAGACAATATGCATTATCATATTTACAAAGATCATTATTAGATCCAGAATTAGTATCACATGGGACAACGGAATGGGTACTAATATTTGATGTAGTATTATTTCCATTACTTGATCAATTACTTAAACCTGACATATGCAAAGGATTTGATAGTATTGGTATGGATGAAATTAGAATGAGAGCTTCAGGGTTACTGAGTAAAATATTTTTACATTATTTAAATAGATTGGCTGAATGGGGCGGATTAATTAGTTTATGGTGTCAAATTTTGGATGTTATGGAAAGATATATGACTACTGGTGATAATGATTCATTAGTAAGTAATAACTTTCGTGTATTTCATGCGATTATTTTATTACTCTTTTTTTTAAAATAATAATATAATAATATTTTTTTTTTTAAATAATAGAGAGAAGCTGTACCAGAATCATTGAAAAATATGTTGTTAGTAATGTCAACATCAGGAGTAATTAATCCACCAGGAACGTCATCACCTACAGGTGTTAATTTTAAACAACCAGTTGAACTATGGAACGTTACATGGGAAAAAGTTGATAAATTTTTACCTAAACTTAAGGATGAACTATTTCCTACTCCACTTCCACAATCTACAGAAAAATCATTAAGTTCAATTAACAGTGCAAGTAATAATAATGAAAATAATGAAATTGCTATTAATTTTGAAACAAGTAATGAAAATACAGTATCTGAAAATAATGAAAAGGATAAACAAATTATTAATGAAACTAATAATATTATTCAGGATAATAAAAAAAATAATGAATTGGAAAGTATAATTTCTGTATAAAAAAAATATAAAGAATTTGTAGTTACATTAGATTTTAGTGTATTAGATTTTGATAAACTATTTAATATTTATTATAACTTTTTTTTATCATTAGACAAGAAATAATAAAAATAGATTAAATTTAATAATATTGTAAAAAAAAAAAAAATTATTCTCATTTTTTTTGTTAATGTTATTATATAATATAAATAAATCATTATAAATACTTTATTTTATGATTTTGCAGTGCATTATTGATACAGAAATTAGTAATCTAGAACATAAAGTAAAAATAAAATAAAAACTAAATATATTGTTATAAGGAACATATGCACTGTCAATTAGCTTGTTTCCTACACAAGCAAATCATATAATAAGATGGATTTTCTTAGATAATTCATTCTTGTGATCAACAGAAGGTAACTAAGGAAGAACCTACCTTTTATGTTTTGTAATTATATAAATGTTTTTGTAATTATATGAAATTTAATTAGCAAATAATCATATGTGCATTAAAAGAAAAAAAATTAAATAATTTATATTAAGTTTAAATAAAATATATTTATAATAAGTTATACAATTATTTATAGTTATAGTATAAAAGTTTAAAGATTTCAAATTAATTTACAAATCTAATTAAGTTAAATTTAAGGTAAGGATTTTTTTAATATATAATAACAATTTAAATTATAAATTAATATAATTTGCATGAATTTGTAAATTTATATTTAAAAAACTTTAATATAAATTAATATATAATTAATATTAATATTATAATAAAATTTTATTATAATATATAATTAGATCAATGGGGTTTCAGAACTCTTTCTGGTTGATCTCACGCCCACATTTTTTACCATTCAGAAAATTTTACAAAAAGTGATTTTTTTACTGAACTACTTTATTAACACTTATTTTTACTTGCAAAAATAGAAAGTTTACGTTACTCTCCATCATATTCATAAAAAACTTGGGGTTTTTTGAGATAATATTGGTTCTTTTACTATTTGTTTATATATTTTAATGATAGTTTTATATTCGTTACTTATATACTTACGTCTTAAGTCAGATAAGCAGGGATACAACATAATACAGAAATAGTACACTCTACATCTTTTCCAGATACAAATTATTAAAATAGTTTAATAACTTTACCCTTCACTCTTTTAATTTTCTTTTCGTTTTATTCATTTTTGTTTACAATGATCGACAAGAAAAATAGATTATCCATCAATGTTACATATCTTCAGGCTGAAAAGCCTAAGCATATGACTGGTGCTAATACGTTATACAGCAACAACAAAGGAAATTCTTATGCCTTGTTGGATTTTGACTCTTTAAGAAAAGATAACATATGCTTACAAGTGTTCACAAATAATAAACGAATAATGGAGCGATACAAAACTCCGTATGAAGTTACTAGTAATAGAAAGCATGCGAATATTAAATTTCGTATCTCTAAATTTTTAACTGCAGAAATGCTAGCATTACCAATTTCACGTGAGATGAGAATTAAATACTTTAATAAACTTTAGTTTTTATTATTGGAAAAATATTAGTCGATTCTTTGTCAGCTAAACTCAATGTCATCTAGAAATAAACTTATATTAGATTTTCAGTTAGACATACTACTTGGTTTTTTGATTTTAGATTATCATGTAATATTTGCTCATAGTTATATGCTATCGCACTTTCAAATAATAGGAAGGTTTGTTGAAAATGTAAGAAACAGGTGATACAAATTCCACCTAAAGTCCTGATAAAAAAAGTCATACTTAAAATAAATAGGTAGAAACGAGCTCAAGAAATAACTTCTGTTCGCTGAGGAATTAGTTTCACAAAACAACTGGACTATAAAGACATGCACATATTCAAGAAAGTTTTAGAAGGTCAGATAAAGAATGATATGCATTTGTCTGAGAGAACTATTTTTAATAAACTTAGACAATATAGAGTTGTCTATTCTAACTATGTGGAACAGCCATTAAATCTGAGTATACGAAAAATGGATTTAATGTCAAAACGTTGAGTATGAGGAATGTCTAGTAATATATTTAAGTGGAAAGTAAATAAAGCGAATCATGAATACGTCTCAACACTTTCTTGCTTGTCTAACCATGTTTACAGACTGAAGAAATCGATTCTAAAAGAACAATATATTTGTTCTAATGATCTATACAGTGATATCACAAATTGGCATCATTATAATAGGATGAATGATGACATTCTTCTTAATTATACGTTTGATGAAGATGATTATGTTATGATATGTCAATTCAAGAAATCTATATTTCCTGAAAAACGTTCAGCAACTGAGGATGATTAGGGGTGTGCCAAAAATCACGTAATTATATTCAATTAGTGACCTGACCCCCTACCCCCCATGTGATTGAATTCTAATTAGCTAAAAAATCATATATTATATAATATATTAGTTACACCACGATTTCCCGACGTATGATTTTCTGACAGAATATTTGCCCAACAGATTTGGCCAGAGTTATACAGAGTTATGCACTAACATGTGAACAAACAGCCGGGGTTAGGCTGTCAGAAAAATGTTCTGTCGGGAAGTTGTCTGACATTGAATATATTATGTTAATATATATATTATAATACAATTAATTTGCTATCTAATAATCCAATTTGGATA
>JADRCO010003075.1:0-11217 GCA_021464525.1 Rhizophagus sp. LPA8_4_AMF
TATTTTCGCTTTAATTCCTCAAAATCATTATTTTGACCATCATATTTTCGCTTTAATTCCTCAAATTTGTCATTCCGATCGTCATACTCTTGTTTTAATTCCATATATTTCTTTTCATCATCTTGTTTATCATTTTGTAGGTTAATAACAGTTCTCTTAACATTTTCAAATGATCGATCTTTTATTATCATATCATCTTTAATACTTTTGATTTCATTTTTTAATGATTTATTTTCAATTTTAATTTGTTCAATTTCATTATTTTCATTGTCATAAGTTGTAGATTGTTGTTCATGCGAGATATTACGATTTTGAGTATTATTTTCCTCTACGGTATTTTTCCCTCTTTTCTTTTTATTATCACCAAAGGACAATTTTTTAAATTTCATTTTTAAAAAAATGAAAATAATGGAAATAAAAAATATCCAGAGCAGCCCCAAGGTTAAAACGAAGAATGTAATGCTTTAAAATAGAATGAATGTACAAATAAGGAGCTATTATTGTGTTGATTCTGTTTACTAAACGTAATATTTCTGCGTAATCTGCGATAATTTGCGCAATTTTCGTTGAAAAAGATACAAACTGTTACATATATATATAGTATCTGAATAATTTAATGGAAATTTCTTTTCCCTTTTTTTGTAAAAAAAAAAAAAATCTCTCACACAAACGTAAGGAAATTTTTTATTTGAAAAAATTTTCAGCCCGGTACCGAATTATCGGTATTAAATAGTCATCAAATTGCTATTATACAGTAATATTATTAAGGTTAATTCATTCTGATTGATTAGTGAAATGAGTCATGAATTCGTATTACAATTTAATAAAATCGAAATTTCTACAAAATGCATGAATGATTTTTTATTTATGCTTAAAAAAAGAACGATAATATTGCAAGTACTGCGCCACATTGGTAGTATGTGAAATTTTTGGTTAATACTATTTAAAGTGTTACGGTAATATTTACACGAACTATTCAATTTAAAGTTAGTGAAATGTTTTGATTGCCTAATAAATATGTAATGAACCAAACAATAATTTTTTTAGTTTCTATGAAGAATTATTTATATTATAATTCGATATTATTAAAAAAAAAGGTTATTGGATTTCTCCACGAACAAAAAAAACTAGTGATCATCCCAAAAAATCGAAATTTTTTTTTTATTTTAGTTCATTCGCGTATATCATACATAGATCATAGATTTTTTTTTGATTCTTGGCTTGCGCCATAATACTTGTTAATGCCATGTGTATATAAATGTATATAAAACGGAATCAATTTACATCATTTTCATAAAATTTTTATTAATAAAATTTATGTAATATTTATTTTATTGATTGTTATAAATAATATTGATTATATGTTTCGTATTGTTAGTACATGTTGTTACGATAAAAGTTAACGGTGAAAAACAATGCTTTTGTTTCTTTTGTTTGAATAATCATTCATGTATTCATACAGTCATAATCGAATGCAAGAAGTAATAATAGCAATAATCGTTCATGATACTCAATTTTCCGGTTTTTAATTTCATAAATTTTTTAATTTAAAATCTTGGGGAATATCTGAAACCCCTAATAAAAAAAAAGAAAATATACTAATACTGTAAATTACATTTAAAATGGAAGACAACCTTATTTGTTAATATAATATCGCTATACTGTATAGGATTATAGAGAAATGTTTCGTTATAAAAAATTACCGTACTTCAAAATCTCGTCGTCAAATCGTTTTATTTCTTTTTAGTTTCAATTTATTGATGTGCCCGGTTTTCTGAAGCAAACAATCCAGCTTAATAATGCCAACTCCAAGACATCAGAGGAAAGGGAGATAGATGCTTTCTTGAATGAAGCACATAAGAAAAACATTAGTAATGAGATTAGGCAACGCAATAACAATTGTATGAATCGATTAATCAGGACCTGGTTACTGCAAGCTCATCATGTAATACAAAAACTGTTCCTTCGGAAGAATTCAGAAAACCCGTTCCCGATCAAAGTCATGTGACTTCGAAAACTGAAGCATCTGTGGAGAAAAATGATGACATGATTCCAGAGAAATCGTTTGATGAAAATCAAATTGTAGAACAAGGCCTAATATATGAATTATATTCATTCATATCACCTGAAGAGATGTTCACTAAAGTAAAGCCGGATAATGTCAGCTCTACCAAAATCATCAGCTCTTGCGTTAATTTAGAGAATTTGATTTCGGGTTCTGCCCAGCACTTATTTTATTTATTTGAAACAGCAATAAAATCCTGTCAGCAGGAAATATTATACTGGCACAATTATTCCTTTGATTGAGAGCAAGGTTGATGCTCTTATGGCAGATGATAGAATTAAGAATAAAACAGCAAGATCAACGATATACAAGAAAATGAAACAATTTGTCACTACTAAAATCACACAAGCTAACCTGCGCAAGAAAACTCATAGGGCTAGGAAACATCTCATATTATTTTGGAAAAATGGTATAGCACAACTGAGATTTTGAAACTGACTAATGCACAAATCCAAAATGTCAAAGATCAAGTAGTAAAAAAATATACTAGTAATATGACTTTAATAAAAACCATTCTCTCAAGGAAAGATCAGATTAAGGCTGTGGTAAGTACATCAGCAAATCTATTATCTGTATCTTCCTCCAACATTGGATCAATATCCAAATTTATATAGAGAATTTAGTAGTGAAAATTTCAATTATTATGGTATTACCGATGAGACATCATGCCCATTATGCAAGTTAGATCATAATGATGAAGAAAGTATAGAAGGTAGATATAAAGCTGGATCCTATTTATTAAATGTGAACAGCGTGAAATTGAGATAACTACATAGTCTCATAATTTTATAATATATTCTATTTGCACCCACTTCATTGTGATATTTTTAAGGCTAATTTATATCAACTATTACTTAATTTAAATTGTTTGCAGTCATATAAAAAGGAAAATGAGCCAAATTAAGTGGGTTACCAAGCGTTTTGACATATAAGATTGGGTCAAATTTATATAAGAAATATAAAAAAAGAAACTGGGTATGAGCCATGGCAATTATCAAAAGCTGTGATAATGCCAGAAAAACCTCAAGCCTCTGAGTTCAAGCCTATCACTTACGAGTCCAAACATGATCCAGAATTAATTATCAAATCTGTCTTAGAACATTTCACATGAAATTTCGAAATAGTTTTAGGGGAATTGATAATTATAATTTTGCATTTGCTCAGCCGTGGGACCCGCCATGCCCTATTTGCAATGGAAAACCATGGGAATTACGGATTGCATGGTGAATGGCATAGAAATGGAACGGAATATTGTCTTAGTTAAGCAATAAATTCAAGTTCGCGATTGTGGCTTAGACCGGTCATGTGAAATCGATCACTTGAAATGCGCAGTACGATATTCTTGATCGCACAAATTTTTTCCTAGCAATTCATTTACCAAGGTGATTTCCGAAGTCCTGCAAATACAAAAATAGGGCAATATGAAAAAAGTGGCAGCGAAAAAAGTTTCGTACGAAACATTATGCAATTAAGGTGGGAGTACTCCGGTTGTGACTACGCATTTCAATGAAGCGACTCAGGATTACAAGCCAATAATATTTTTCGTTCCAGGACTTTTTGAGGTCCACGAAGGCACAAATGAAACGGATTATGGAAATAATGATGGGATATGGTATTAGTACAATGTATAGGATAGCCCTTGTCATGTATCACCGATTAGCTCTCGATTCTTGTTGCATAGACCGCAGTTATCTACAGTCGTTAGTTATAACTTATTTATAACCGTACCATAGTATAACATTTATTCTTGAACTTTCCCACATGTACTCAATGAAATTTATTAATAAAAACTCTCCTTGACGATCTTTATATACTCTATTGTAAGACCGTTGATCAGATTTTCGTGATGCGATCATATTAATGTAATTTCTCCCAAAAGCGTATTCCGAAATCGATCCTGTAAATTATATAAAAAGGTGATGTCCCCGTTCGTGAATCCTTTTATCTGTCTTGTAATAAAATAAAAATAAAACGAAAAATAAAACTTACCATTATTAACATCATCGAAGTCAACAATCAAACGAACTCGCATTTTCCGCAAAGTTATAATAAGGTAGGCTGGTTTTATTGCTCGGCTAGCTTCTAAAAGAACATCATCACATTATTATCAAATTTTCTGGCTCTATAGATGCTCAAAATCAAAGCGGAGATATTACCATTCCTGGTCCTTTTAACATATTTGATATTCGTCGAGAAAATCGTGATCGTCAACACGTGCCTCATCGGCGCAGTGAAATACAGAGAAAAATCACACGACCGTAAATTCAGCCGGAACTCCCTGCCAAAATCTTACTTATATTGGTAAGACTATATTTTTTGACCAGGCAGTAATTTGACGCAATATATCACATGCCGAATTCTTTGATATTTGGCGCAGAATCGTACTTGCGATATCTTAACACATTAAGCAGGGCGGATTGGAATGTTATGAAAATGAATAGTGGTAAGCTTGAATCGAAAATATTGCATTTCTTATTTTTTTTAAACCTAATTGCTAATTCCCCGAATTGATGCTGTAGTCTCAAAATTACTTGATCTCAGCTAAGTTCTATTATTGGGAATAATCTTTTTCATAATCTGTGTGGATGGTAGTGATATAGATAGACAAAAATTTAGTAGATATGGGTGGGGATAAAACGTGGATCAGATCCGAGATAAAATATAGGAAAATCCGGGATGAGATATGGATTAATCTATTTTCACCCCAGATAAATCCGGGATTTGATCCAGGGTTTAATCCCAGGCTTTTGATCATCTCGATTTTTTCGATCTGTGATAATCTACCTTCTTATGGAAATTTGATGTGGTACATGCTGTACATCGGCCCTAAATTACGTCATTTAGTTTTTAGACCCCCTCATATCATTATATATTAATTATCCTTATAAAATGACGTAATTTAGATCCGTAATTATTTTTACTTTGTGAAAAAGAGAAATTTTTTTTTTCTGTCGTTATACTAAAATCTCTAAAACGTGTATCATGTCCGAACAAAGTGAAAACGTATGAGAATTGAATATAGCTAAACTTACTGATTTCTGTGGAATAACACGATAACTTTGCCTTTTTTTTCATTATGCTCAAGAATAGATTCTTGAATATTTCGATAGCGCGTCTTCAAAGTGGGGAATTTTAGATTACCTAAACGAGTGCGATGCGACGAAACCTTTTGATCGGAAAATAGGGTTATACCTTAAATCTTTAGAAGCGATCGTTAATAATGAAAAGGGTAAGAGACGCGAACGAGCACAGATTTTACTCGAAAAATATAAAAAGGCAAGTTTAGGACTTTTTTGAATTAAAAATTAAAATGATTTGGTGGCGTGACAGGGGTCTAGAAGGATTCTGTCATTCAAGTCTAGAAGGCGAGCCACGAAGCTAATGTTAGGGCCCAGGTGATCTAGAAGGTTGCCTGACGTTCAAGGCTAAAAGCTGACCTAACATTGGCCCCACGGGGTCTAGGTGATCTAGAAGGTTGCCTGACGTTCAAGGCTAAAAGCTGACCTGATGGGATGGGAAATGGATGTGAAAATCAAGAAAATAACAAGAAATTACTGATCTAATCATCAACATTTTTATACTAGGGAGATCGACCTGATTACAAAATTGCACGAAAGTGGGAAAAAGAACATCAGTCTCGCAAGGCGGTCCATGTCCATCAAACGAATTTTACAGAAATTGCGAATAGTGGAACTATCAACGGCTGGACAATCAACAATGGAACTTTCGGTGGAACTTTTTCTGCCATGTCAAAAGGAGGAAATCAGGGAAATCGGGAAAAGGTAAGTCCATAAATCATGATCAGTTATACGGTTCTAAGACACCATTGATTTTGTGGGAAGGAGAAGAAACTCTGTTATACTTATCATAATAATACTGACCTAGGATGATGCTGATATATTTTTTCAAAGTCTTCCTAAGAAATCGGGAATTAATGAAAAAGACCTTTCTGGCAGGGAAGACATCGAGGTACATTAAATTCAGTTATCAAGGTTTGACTATTCATAACAGTCGTAACCATTGTAATTTGCGTGATTTCTTTTAGGCCGAGTCCGAATTCACTGAGGAGTCTGTATTTGAGGACAATGATGATTTGGGCTGTAATGTAAGTTCGTGTTACTTGGAATTTATACTTAAGAAACAAAAGTTAATGTTATTCCTCATAATACTTTTTAGGACGATTATGAAGAAGAAGAAGAGGAAAATACTCCTCCAAAAATCGGCAAAAGTGCCTTTCGTAAAGCATACGAGTCTATTCCCGACTCTTCGAAAATGCGGTTGGCCACAGGAAGGATAGTGGAAGATATCCTATTCGATTTTTGTAAAGGCATGGACTATGAGCAGTAAGCTTTTGAATCTTTTTTTTTTCTTGCATCTCAAAACTTAATTTCTTTATACTGATATATTATTAGCCATGCTCACTCATACATTGTAGATTATGACGATACAGAAATTAAGGCATTATTTACTGAAACTGAATGGCAGGAATTGACCGATGACCGATTAGGAGTTCCCTCTATTCCAGCTGATATTGCAAAGGAATTGTCAAAATACGTAAAGACGACATTAGAAGAATTTCGCGAAGTTTCGATGTCATCTTATCTTCAAGATAATGCTAAATATAACGTCCATCAACATTATGACTACGAATGGATACAGATGTCCGTAAGAAGTCTTGTAAATTTATATGAAAACACAGATTGTCCTCTAACGAGATATCATTACGAGGACTGGTACACTGTAGCCCTTTTTGGAAGTTGTATAGATTTCTGTTTTAGGGATTTGCGATTAGGAACTGATATAAAGAGGTCTTTTATCACTTTTTTTTAACTGATGCAATTACATTATCACTAGGTGACAACTAAAACAGTTTGTTTATCATATATTCAAATTTATAGAACTGATGCACCTTCATTAGCATCTGCTAATAGGAAAAACCGTATGCAGTTAAGTAACCCAAGAAAGAGAAAGTTAACTGGACGAAAAATCGATGGAATAATCTATATTATCGATCGACTTCTTGAGGTAGGAGCGATCGAGGCAGCAAGATCTTTTAAGGGCGAAAATATCTTCTTGAAAATTTCAAAATGGCAAAGACACTTCGCGATATGCTAACCGATATGATCAGAGATGTTGATTATGAAAAAGAAAAAGTGAACAAGCTTCAAGTAATCGGGATTTTACATATTGGGTTAAGGGTTCAGGCTACTAGGATGTGGCGTGCTGGCGGATCAATTACTATTTTCTATAAGGACCCCAAAGTGTATTATTTAAGCAATAAGTTTTCAGTGGAGGGGGTTAAAACTTTCCTCAGGTTTCTAGCTATGATATATCAATACAAGGTGAAAATGTTTTTATACACTCTTGTATATCTTTCTTTTAACTTTCCTAATCATTCATACCGTTTGTACAGATTATTGTGAAGGATAATTTGAATATCATAAAGAACATTCCAAATTCAGAGTCAGAAAAAGACAGCTTATATAATGAGTTTATGGGAGTTGGTCAATCTTCTCGATCAGAATCTACACCACCTTCGATTTATTTTTTTGCTGATAATGAAAAGACCCCGAAGAAAGCCAAGTCAGAGAAAAAGAGTTTGATGAAAAAGAGAAGGCTAAATAAATAGAAACCTCTTCAACATCATTCCCGATTTATTTTAATCTACTATTCTATTAATTTTCAAATTACATTACAGTATTAATATTTACAAATAAAATAAAATTTACAATATATCACGGACAATTACAAATTGTAGTAGTATGTAACTCTTGTGTGGTGTATCGGAATTCAGAAAAATAAAAAAGTTCATATGCTTATTTTGTATACATTCATGGGTGTTCAATGTCTGACCGAAATTTTTATACAAAAAACCGGAACGATCAGGGTATACAAAATTTTTCGATTGTCCCAGGATGAGATGAGATGTTTACATAACTTCCCCAGCATAACCATCAAAAAGCTCGGGCACGTGATTTGGTGACTTAGCCATTAAATTATCCGACTAATCAGTATTAAATTATCCGGCCGAAATAAAAAAAATTTCTACCATTTTTCTTTTACCTTCTGTACAATTTAATTAATGAAATACAATATCCAAGTATAATTTATTACTTGTGACAATAATTTTAAAATTTTATTTATTTATTGAGTTACATATAAAAAATCTATATATTACGAAATTCTACATTATGAAATCCTTTCTGATTTGAGCGCGTACTATTATTTTATCACAAGTAATGAGTATTTTTGTATGACCCTTCCATGTTAATGGCATAGTTCTTTTTCAACTAATTTAGTAATAAGATTTCATTACGCCTTTGCACCATTTAACATTATCAGCCAGATTTCTGTTCCTTTAAAAGAGCAAGTGCCTTTTCAGTTGTATTTGATTAAATCATCAAATAAATAAATCATATCTGTCCCTGGCTTTGGTAGATCATTACATGAATACACACGATCTAACTCTAGCCCGCCAGTGAAATTTGAATTCTATAATATCATAGTATAAGTTGTTAAAGAATCGCTATAAATCGTTTAATTTACTATAAATCAATAAAAGTGCTATAAATCATTTATTTTGTTATAAAGATGGTTATAACTGACTGGATTCCCATTAGAGACGGTATAAATCCTGTAGTAGTGAAAGCGTTAGTCAATATGCATTACAAATATAGCAATGAAACGCCAAAATGTAGTGTTCCCGTATCTGTATTCCGTTTAAGAAACTTATTGAATATAACCCAAAAATTCTTCTCCAAGAATGAATTCATTCATATGACTGAACGGATATATAAAGATGGAGAATTTAATGCTGGAAGACGTTCATTTCATATTTATTGCACTGTATGCGACTTCTTAGTATTTATCTGTGAAAATACCAAGAAATGTGCAAATAATCATCTGAGAAATGTATTGTTAAAACAGCCCAAAGTCGCAATGCATATTTTAAATCATATTTTAATTCTGTACGAAAGAATGTGAGAAAAGGGAGGAGAATATTATCACTTAGTTCTGATGTGATTGATGAGATTTATACTAATTATTTTCAATATGCTAGAATACCTGGTTATCATGCTTATCAAACTTCAAATGAATTTAAGAAAAGGATTGCAAGTCACATATATAATAGTGTAATAGGTATAACTTCTCGCAAAATAAGAGTTCCTGATAATTGATATGTATGGTTTCATCAATGAAAAATTCTAGCTAAAGATGTACCTGCATATGCTCAAAATATTAATGAATTATATGATCATTATCTTTCTAGTGAATGGGCAGAAGAGAAGAGAGAGCAAGCAGTTACATCATCGAATAAATTTTGTAGTATATATAGTTGCTTTAATAGTATTACATCAGTAAGGCTATAGAATCATTGAATATTTAGAATGGTTTTATATGTTAAAGTGGTTACTGAATCCTAAATATTACTGTATTTACAAAAATGCCACCCTACCAATAAAATAAAAGCTTGTTAGAAGCTCAGAATATGCACGATATACTGTATGTATAAAATAGCAGGCAAACCATATCCATATAATTCACTAGAAATCATGTGTAAAGATGGCAAAGATGTTGTCACCTTATCAGAAATGTAAAGGTCCATTTAGGTTCATTCTTAAAGTTCCAGTAAGTAGAACTCAGGAACTGAGTTTTTTATAACAAGTTCTGAACTTGTTCAAAACTTGGGTTCAAATAAGATTTAATTTTTTTATTTAAATATAATTTTAAAAAAAGCTTTTGACAAATAATTATTTAATTGAGTCTATTTAATTCAATTAACATTAATCAATTAAAATGATTGTGAATCAACTTGTTATCCCTATTTAATCAATATGTAATCTATTATATAATATATTACATGTAAATCTGCATTTATGATTGGTTAAATATTTGAACTAATAATGAACTTAGTTCATATGTAGTTCCAAAGATAGAATGAAGTTTGGAACCTTTAATATTCTTATACCTTGTGGGTATATTCATCAGTAAGCAATAACTGTTTAAATAGTAATTATCATAAAAATGATGAACTTCATTGTAAAGGGAATTTGAATTGTTAAAATCACCAGCTTTAACAAATTAATTAACTTGATGATAGTCATGTGCGATATTATGACAATTACTGTATGTAATAAAGTTATGCTATAATGCTGTACAAATGTTAATAAAGTTCGTCTGATATGGCTTATATTTTTACTTAGTCATTACTTCAGAACTTTAAGCTTAAAGGTGTAAATGTGTATGCATTGGGTGATGTTTAACGTTTAAGAAAAATTAATAAGCTATTTGGCTATAAATACGATTCTGTAACTCTAAAACAGGTTAACAATATAGAATGTCATATGATTTATCAGATCACTTCTAATGTTGGCAGTATTTCAAGGCTCCTAAATCTGATATACTATACTGTAGATCAAGTTAATTTGAAAAATCATTAACGATGTTAATGATCGAAAGGATTTGGAAAATTTGGATGGGGTGGTGAGTTGTCTCAGCCAAAAGAAGGTTCAAATGTATTACCATAAACTGAGGTAAGCGTCTTACCTAAGGTTGCTTGTCTAAACCTCTCCAAAATCCTACGATTAGTTTCGCCATAGTTTCAGCAAAGTTTTGGCAGTTTCAGCATTTATAATAGGTTTCGTCAGGTTTCGCTTTTCTCCAGAGTTTCACCAACTTTTTAATAAGACTTTCATATAGTTTCGGCAAAGTTTTGCTATTTCGGCATTTTGCCAACTTGCCAAAATCCCCTAGTTTCTCCAGCAACCTTAGTCTTACCCAAATTTTCACATAGCATAAGTACTACTTCTATTCATCAGCAAATTAAAACGGGCATAATATTGCGTAAATTTACGTCTATGTAATATTTTGTAGGTTTACAGGACCTTCAAAATATTACGAACTGTAAAGTTACAAAATAATATGCCATAAACTTGCAAACCATTATGCCGTAATACTTCGAAGTACGTAATATTTTGAAGTATTACAAATTGTAAAGTTACAAAATAATACGCCATAAATTTGCGAACATTATGCGAACTGTAAAATTACAAAATAATACATCGTAAACTTGCGAACCATTATGCCGTAATACTTTGAAGTATGTAATATTTTGAAGTATTACGAATTGTAAGGTTACAAAATAATACGTT